>CALZFC010000015.1:6017500-6052500 GCA_945643635.1 Allodiplogaster sudhausi
GGATATCGACAGCAAACGGCGAATTCTGAAAGGCAGCTAAATATGTTTAAAAATCACACAATTTAAATAACGAAGACCACGTCAGAGCTTCGCTGAGAATGTCGGCTTGGCCAATTCTCAAGAGACTTAAAACCAAGAATGATAAAGGCAATACCTCGGTAAACTTGGAGAAGCTCCTGTCCTCGTTGCTGCGCTTCGCGATGACTTCCATGGCGCGGAGGCCAATGTGCTGGGCACGGACAAGACGCTCCAGTCGCGGGTCGTGAGTGGTCAGAGGGGCAGGGGCCGTGTTCGGCGGCTGACCGGAAGGGACCGTGCTTTGGGGTTGGGGAAGGGCAATCGACTGCGGCATGGCAGAGGAACTCGCACTCGTCGAGGCTGTCGAATGGGAAACGCCCCCGTAGTTTGCAGACAACTGGTGAGCCAGTTGTTGCTGCCGCTGCTGTTGCTGGAGATGCTGCACCTGAGATTGGCTAGTTCAATCACTCGTTTCTCTCTTTCTTAATCATGGCGATTGGAATGGATTGACCTTCCTAACCGAGTACTGGTCGTGTGAAATTCCTGAACGGACTCCTCTTGGCAGCAACTCGGGTGCCGAATGGGAAGTGTGCATGTTCTGCATGGGCTGAGGAGACATGCGCATCCCGGGTGGAGCTGCGAAATGCATAGTGGGCGGGGCCGTCGACACGGGAGGCTGTTGGCGTGAACTGGTCGGATACGCGTCAGCGTGCTGCTCTTCTCCTCCAGATGGCCCTTGTCTGCAAATTAGAATTCCCTCTCCAATCAGAGACAAGGAATAATTAATATTCGATATTAGAGTGGAGTGGGAAAGATAATAAAGAGAAAGCTTACCCGAACTGTTGGTGAAGTCCGCCGCTGTTTCCCCTCGCTGCAAACTGCGCCGCTGCGGCTGCCCCCACTACGAGATGAGCCCCAGGCGAGGGTGGCGGGTACATCTCAAAGACAAATATCTTCTGTCTTGGACATTGGATCTCACTGTCGAATTGAGGATTGCAAGTTCTAGACTCTTCGCTTACCATAAAGTGTTGTTGTTGTAGTTGTTGCTGATGAGCGTGTGCATACATCGGAGGAGGCATGGACATGGAGGGAGCAGCTACTCCACTCGTGCTGGACACTGACACGGGCACCTGAAGAGGCAGATGGCGGTAGAGGGACGCGGCGGCTGCGGCGGCGGCAGAGGAAGCCATGGGCGGAGGGGGTCTCTGGTGGTTGTGGGGGTGCGAGCGGGCTGCGTGCTGATGCAGGCCTCCGAAGTACGAGTTGGCAGGGCCGCCGTCCTCACTCGCAATCTATAAAAACAACAGTATGTGCCGTTCAAACATAGAGAATATTTGCTATAATTATTTTTTACATATATATTAGAAAAGGACAGCAATCTAAATGCAGATAACAAATCCTTAACGAACCTCAGCCCACATGTGAGCAGCCGAGAAGAGAATCTCCGGAAAAACTTCACGGGTCTTTGAGACCTGAAAATGAGTATTGTTTAAATAATATTGTATTCTTTTTCTGTTAATTCCTTTAGAAATGCAACACAATATCTTACAATTTAACAAATGTTCTTACTTACACGTTTAACTAATAAAGCTGAAATTGAGGTATACTGTTACAAAGAATGGAAAAGAAGAGAATGGAGCTGACCAAGTCGACAGTGGCGAGAGCCTGCTCGAGAATAGCAGGAGTCTGGTCCCTGCACTGCTCGAGTGCTCTCTGTCCCTCGCACGTGCCGAGAGCGTCCGCCTGGCCGAGCACCGACAGAGCCAAGAGGGCCCCTTCCGTCACTGCCGCCGGGTCACGCGATTGAGAGGCTTTGTCCGCCAGGTTCGCAGCCTGTTCAGTCATTCAAGTTGGCCAATTAACCAAAACTCTCCCCATCTTCCATTTAAACCAAACAATTTTCCACAACTATTTGTGTTGACGACTATATGGCTGTTTTTTTTGTGTGAAAAATATTAAATGATGACCTCAGGGGGAGTGAGATGTGCTGGCCAAGTGTGACGAAGGACTTCCAGTGCAGCGGGGCCTGAAAAGGTTTTTTTTCTTATATGTGAATAAATCAGATGGCAAATGGTATCCCTATGAAGAAGGAAAAAAGTGAATACATTCAGTCATGCAATTCAGAAAAGAAAAAAAGTATGCGTGCCAATGTCGAGTGCTTGTCCGACGAGCCAGGAGACGTGAGTGGAGTAAGTTCTGCTCTGCCAGCTGCGGGAAGCCGCGTTGCTCAAGCCGAGAGCGTACAGCCCGGTCAGGAAGGCACACATGTGCAGCTTCCGATGGGGGCCTGCATGCAACTCATGAAATCAACGAAAGGAAAAACAATAAAGTATCGGCAAATAGACTTCATACATTGCTTGATAACGGGAAAGAGAGCGAATACCATACAAATCGAGGGGAGCTAGTGAAGTCGCCGGTATACCCTACCGGGAAGCATTATTCGCATAATAATGTAAATTTTTTTGACTTCATCAACAACAAAAAAAAATCACTTAGTAAATTTTCCTTTGAATCATTCAGTGTTTTACCAACCGTGCTGGTTCTGTGGCTGATGCGACGGCGGCGCAGCGGTGAACATGACAGTGGACTGAGTACCGCCGGCCAGTTTCTCCAGCAGATTCTTGGCCAGCTCAGTCATGTAGTGAGCATGCGCCTCCAGGGCTCCGCTGCTGCTCAGGCAGGACGGCGTCCCTCCAGTCGAGGACGAAGCGAAGTGACGGCCACCGCGTCTGCAAAGCATTACATTCAACTCAAAATATTGTACAACTATTCTAACATTATTAATCTTAAACAAAACTGAGAAACACAAAGTAATAAGTCGCTAAATTCCTAAATGAATGGCACACTTGTTTGAAGCGGAATGGTGCGCTGGAGCGAAGGCAGTTCGTTGGGTCGAGCAAGAGAGCTCGCTGAGTGATCCTTGACTAGGGGATGAAGAACTCTCGTTCCCTTCATCCGACGAGCGACGAGCACACAATCTGAGGAGAAGGAGAGCATGAGAGAGAAGCAGCCAATCAATGAACTGCACCAACCGATGAGAAGCAATGCGAGGGAGGAGGGGAGGTCTGGCGGTGCCAGCCGAGACTCCCGTCGTGCACTCTTCATCGTCCTCGATGCTCTTGCTGTCTGGTGCACTTCCACTACTGCTGCTGCTGCTTCCCTCGCACGAAGGGCGGCGACTGTCAATTGCCGATGACATTGGAGCTGCTCCGCCCCTTCCCATGTCTTCCTCATCTCTCCTGGTGGTCGATGGCGGTTTCTCCTCGTGGGGATAAGTCGGTCTCTCTCCTCGGACAACGCATCGAATGCGGTATGCGATGTCATGCTCCAGGAAGTGGAGAGCATTCGTCTTGCTGTGCTTCTCTCTGGGAAAGAACGCTTGCTCGTTATAAATCAAGATAAACAAAGTAAGAAAGAAGGTAACAGAGAAAATAAGAAGAAAAAGGAGATGACGAATACAAACGTACGAGTACATCCGATGCAAGTTTGGATCGAGAAGTTTGTCGAGTACGAGGCCGAGCTTCTCGTTCGAGTCACGGTAGCTGCAATTTCAATACTCATTGTCGCTGCAAATTACAATGTATATAGAGACCGCATATAGCTATTACGGTCACATATTTGACCGGGTGCACTACAGTATCCTGAGCGACATGTGTTATATCTGAAATTTCTTTAACCTAGTTGTTTTTATAAAGTTTATGCATTCTAGCTTGCTTTTGCTAGCCAATATTTCATCAATAGTATTCAAGGTATAGAATTAGAGAATGAACGTCTAAAAATTGACCTTGGGGATGGAAGTGCAAGCGACAATATTTCAGTGTTCGGTTAATTGGGACTAGGCGGGACATATTCGATTTGCCCATTCGTTCCCGGTCTTGCTAGGAGTATCAGGAAAAAATTTCATTCGTAGAGGCAAGCGCCGACTTGAGATATCATTCAAAACGTGCTAAATTCCTTAAGCGTGCTTATAAATTAATCGAAAACAGACACATCCGGTCATTCGCAGGGAAATTTTCTTTGATTTAGCGTACTTAAACGTCTTCTTAATCTATTTCTAAGAAATTTAATAAGAAAAGTTAGCGCCGAAATGAGATATCCTTGAGAAAGTATCGGCTGAAACCAACACCTCGGATTACATAAAATCCAACTCTCCCTGCTAATTTATTGGTTCGGCTGGCTCAATAATTGGTCCTAAATAGTGATAAATTAAGTTTTAATATTTATATTTTATGAAAAGCAGCATATTTGCAATATAAAGTCAAACGTCGCACTTTGTACTGACGATCAACTCTTATTTTGGTGCGTCCGGGCATACTGTAGCGGGCCCATGCGTTTGATGGCTAGCAGATATTTACTTCTTATTTTAAGCTTGTGGATGCAACTTTCTTAGGTTTTTATTTTTGAAATGAATTTCGAACCCCAAAAGTACCAAAAAATCACGCCAAGAAAATGTTTTAAACCTTTTCAAACTTTTATCTGCGGTCTCTAAATGTATAACAGAAAAATAAACGCATCAAAATAATTTTGAAAAGAAATGTCCAAAACTGACTGTGAGAGAAGATTGAATGCGAGGTCTCCTCTCTGGCGCCGGAGCCCCTCGGCGAGCATTCCACTGTCACTCTCGTGGCGCGAGCGGCCGAGCACGCCAAGACAAGCCGCCAAAGCCACCTGCTCATCCGCAGCCGCCGCCGAAGAGGGACGGCTGAAGTGTCACAAATAAGCACATGCAACACTGTGAAAACGTGATACAAAGAGCAATCTATCGAAAATGTAAATAAAGGAGCTGCCAGGGAAGCAAAGTAACTCACTCAATGTGTTCAGCAATGACGAGTGCAAGGAAGATAAAGCGGGCGAGAGCAACGGGAGGGACGCCGGAAGCACTCTGCTCCTCTGCCGCACCGCCGAACTTCCCACGCACACCCGCAGCCTTCGCGCGGATCGCTTCCAGTTCCGTGCGTGACAGAGACATCTTTAGCAGCACCGAGCACAGCTCAGTCTCCTGCAGAGAAGCATACTGTGACACTCTTGTCTATTCGCTTCAGGGTCGTCTTATTTGAATTGTCTTCGATGTTTTCTCTCAGAGGATATGAATTTCACGGACCAAATGATACAGTTTGACTTGTAGATATTTAGTGCTCATAGCTCCACGCGGAAGTGAGAGAACATCTAGCAGAAGTTGGAAGAGAGCCGAGTGGTGAACAGCATACGGCAGCAGAAGCCTGCAGGGGACATCCATAATTGACATGGGCAACACAGTTGTCACAGCAATGATCAAAATGGCTAGCTTTAAGAATAGAATAAAATGCGTACTTTGCAATGAAAAGAGCCCGCTCAAAAGTACGGCAAGTGAGTTCGCTCAGCGAGTGAAGACGCGCATCGGGAACCTGTCACAAAGAGAACAGGATCATAGTGCCACACAAGTTAAATTACTCTTTTCTAATATTTTTATTATATTGACTACACACCAGTGAGCCGACTGCAGCAATGGCATAAGCATCCGCGTCGCTGGCGGAGAAAGAAACGGCAGCCGCGGCAGCGCGTCGCTTGGCAGCCGCGCCACTCCGGTGGTGATAGTGGTGGGGAGGGGGCTGTTTGGACGAAGGGGGTTGGCGAGGGGCAGAAGGAGGGGGAGCCAAGGAGGAAGAAGACGCCGCACTCGATGCAGACGTCGTCGATGCCGACGGAACTAGGCCACGGCTTCCTTCCGCCTCAACATCCGCCAACTATAACTCATTTATAAACTGCCAATTCTAAAATTAAGTGGGAGTCAAAAATTTTTTAGATACCACACTAGATAGAATACATTAAAATGTCACACTCACAATACTAGAATCATGTGGGAGAAGAAGAAGGCGTGGCAGATGTGCCCGGAGATAGGAGGCCAGCTCAGCCGCACGAGCCACAGCAAACCGTCCATGCCCGTGCCAGTGCAGACATTCACATCTTTAAAGAAAACAGAAAATAACTCGTATTGATGTATTAAGAGGGATTTTAGAATTAAAATATACAAACGGATTCTCTTACCTGGCCAATTTGAGTTCAGAACCGTCGAGGGGAGCATGGGCACTAGCAAACAAAAGATCCACATCCTCGGTCGGGAAATTAGATCTAGAAAGAAGCCTGCAGTTAAATATAGGCGAAAACGGTAGTATAGAAAAATCAAAGAAGTGCAAAAAAAAGTGAGAAATCCAGACTGACCCAGACCGTCGGGCTCCACCACCGCCCGCATTGCCGTGTCTTTGCTGGTTATCCAGCCGGTTGCTGGGTCCAGCCACGTCACTCTCTTGTCCGGACTCTGTACTCTCAATGGGCTCCACAGCACGAGTCTGAAAAATAACACAGCACTCATCTGATTGTTAGGCTCAGTAGCACATTTCGCTTCTATTCTCTATCAAACCAACTGCCTAAACAAAACTTAAATTGAAAATAATATGTATATTCTAATAGAAGAGCTGATGTAAGTTCTAACCGATCGCCTGGTATGCTGTTGTTGTTGGACTCCTGGCATCTCGTCAGCATAAAGAAGAGCAGCCGCGGGTCGATGCGCGGAAGCCCCGCCCACCAAGCCAGACCCAGACGATCGGGACTTCTTGTGCTTGCTCTGCAAGGCATGTCCGTTCTAATTGAATGCAAAATATGCAGTTAGAATAAATATGAAGGATGAGTTCGGAGTAATGACCTTCTTTTTGCCCTTCTTCTGTTCACAAATAACAGCGGCATGATCGGGATGCATGGTTCCTCCAGCGTAGTAGAAAGTGGCTGCAGGCAGAACAGTGCAGATGGTGTAAGGCTGGCGGAGAGAGATCGCAGCCGCGGCCAGCTGCGGCAGATGAGGGGCGTTGCTCATGCCGCCAGTGCCAGAAGGGATCCCCGACACCTTCTGAGAAATCTACGTCTTTAGATCCTGGATCAATATGAAAGTAACAAGATTATATAGAATAGACAAGCATTCTTACTCTTGTGCACGTGACAATTCCAAGTTCAGCAGGAGTCCACGACAAATGGCAAGCCTAAAGAACCATTTCACATTTATATACCAATGAATAAAAAAAATAATCTTTACGCTACTGCCCACAATAAGCATAGCATACCTGCAAAGCGGAGAAAAATCCGGGGAAGACGGCGGGAGAAAAACTGGCGGTCTTCTCCGAGAGCGGCTGTCTCTGCTCGTTCACAACAGAGGAGATCAGAAGGGCCAGCACCTCAAATGTAAACTGCTTAAGCACGTCATAACATATAAAATCCTCTTTAAACCAGAAATGGGAAACTCTACTCGCTGGGATAATGGAACTCAGCAAATAGCGTGATAACCAGTTATAAAATATTCACGTACATTGTGGTACTCGCTGCTGGTGACGCCTGAGTGGTGATGCTGATGCTGGTGGTTGTTTCTGCTGGTCTTGAAGGCGCGCGAGTGGCCGCCGGCGCCAGTGGCAGCTACGGCACGGCTGCAGGACTGTAGCACTAACCAAATACGGTCTACGGCAGTCCGGTGGTACAGTTGCACCACTACTTCCAGCTGCAATAGGAAAGATCTCTTCTCCGATTCCCAATTCAATCAATTCCCAACTCCTTACCTGTCTCCTCTCCTCCCCCGTCAGTTCTGGATTGAGTGCGGCCGCTCTCCACAGGGCCACCATCTCATCGCAGAGTTGAGCCGCGCAGAGTGCCGTCTCTTCCTGAATGCATATTCCGTCAAAGAACGTCAGAGTTAGAGGGGGCCGTTGTGATCTCGCCTGATTGCTGAGAAGGGGATGCGGAGTTCGTCTCTCGGAAGACTGCGTCCAGCAACCCGATTGAGTCAGAGAAGTCACGTACCACCACACCAGCACCTGCACAACTTATGCTACATTTATATCAACAATAAACAAAACAAATTGAATGCCGATAGATGAAAGCCTTGCACACCTGAGTGCTGGCGAGACATTCATCTGTGATAACATGCAGAAGAGTAGTCGCATTCTCATCCCGCCGCTGGAACATTGCGCGGACTATCGACAGAAGATTCCATAGACCTGACAAGCATTATCCATGACTCATTCATTCTAACAGTCTCCAGTATTCCTCCACTGTTAACCGTGAATAGAATACCTTCCGGGCCGCGAGACTTGAATGGTTTCAGCAGCATCTGCCACTCGGATGCGATTGCTGGCTGGGTCGAGCTCAGGAATTGCACGTCGCTGAACAGACAAAGAAGTAACAGAGAGAACACTGGAAATTGCACCCAAAAGAGAGCTCTCTATTCCTTCAAAATTGATGCAAGAATGTCCTCACCAGTGAACGGTAGGACTAGGCTGGCAGAAGCGGTAGAGAGTGCGTGAGATACGAGCACGCAGCTGGCAGTCGTTCACACTCCACAGGGCAACAGCTTCATGGCCACCGTCCGTGGGGTCGGGGGCACCTGCAAGCACGCCAGATCATCGTCATACAACCAATTGCCTACTAGATTTCTTATTCCTAACAGATCCACAATCGATAATAAAGAAAACGTTGCCAACCAGCTGAATGATAGATTGAAGACTTCGGATTACGCAGATCGTCCAGCAATTTTTGTGCCAATGGAAGATACTAAACGAACAATTTGTCATCACGGATACTACAAATTTCATTCGTTCTCACCTTTCTCGGTAGGTCGTTAATGAGGTACTGTGCAAACTTTTTGAGTTCAGTGGAACCGAGCTCGTTTATTGAGTCCCATACAGTCACTCGAAACTCCACCTGAAATGGCTCTTTGTAGGAAGTAGGAAATAAATGCAAATGATGTTTCCTTCATTAAATTCATTCAGTTGCAATAAGTAAATCATTGGTGTTAAAACTCACGGTACTCGGCAATAATGATAGCGATAAATAATTCAAAGCAATCGTATGTTACAAGTGAATAGAAATGTTGGTTAAACGTGCAATCTGCTTGCAGTATAGAACCTGTTGAGGCTGTCGAATACGGAAGAGGCACAAAGCAACCACGTGCTGGCACCAGGAATTCGAGCAGCTCGAGCATTCGCTCCAAACGACTCGGCAGCTAAAACACAATATTTATGCGGTGGTTGCTTTGATCTCTTCAAATTAGTTCAAATCCGCTAAAAAAACAAAACAAAAAAAAACAAAAAAAAAACAAAGAAAAACAAAACAAAACAAAAAAAGAACGAACCGGTCAACCTTGAGCGAAACATTATGAATTCGCTCGCCATGCTCTGCCAACTGATTCCGCCTTGCATTCCTTCCTCCCGGCGACTCCATCATCAGCTCTTCCACTTCATCATCCAGATGGTCCTCTGAGCGGAAGCCAGTGTTGCTCAGAGAGTGGCACACCACTTGCGCAGACAGGTGATAGCCTGTTGACACACGAAATCATTACAAATCACCATCATCATCATTATATCAGCTACAATAATAGTAGCAGAACCATTTTTAAAGGCAAGTAATAGCAACAGCTACTGAGTAAAATAATATAATTAAATTAGGGTAGCGCACCTATCTGCATAGCATTGGAGACAGCACCGGACTGGTAAAGCAATTCTCCACGGTGGAATTCTTCGACTCCCTCGTTCTCCAGACAACTGCAGCACATTTTTCTTCGTTTGAAATTATAGAATGCCAATAAATTGAACGCAGGAATTAAAAATTTGATTTAAAATGTTCGCTGGCCTGTACAAGCGAATATCATCATCCGAGTCAGGGAAGCACCACCAAGTTATGGCAAGGAAGATCTTGTCTGGGATAGACTGAGGGCCTTCAAGAGGCAAGGTTGGCATCTCCAGGTCTTGTGAAGAGAGAGGGGGACTTGGACGGGTGTAGCGATACAACATTGACTGAAAAGAAGGAACCAGTAAATCGCTGTTCTAAGGGAAAAAGAGTAACCTTATTATAGCACTCTTCGAGTAAGCAGAATGGAAGCTGACGAGCGCATGTCTTGGCAGAAAGAGTGAACAGCGAACCGACTTGTCGCTCCCGCGCGTCCCCGTTCAACACTCAAATACTCTCGTTTGCTGCTAAAACTCTTTTCATTTAGAACAAGTAACAGTGAACGTCCCATTATCCAATTGCATCCACTTAATCCAATGATCTCTCTTACCATTTCCAGCCGAGTTCCCAGTGGCGGCTCTCCTCTGCGGCCGGGGAGTGGGCCGTAGGGTGTTGGTGGAAGAAGCGGAAGCACGGCCCCCTTGGGAGCGGGAGGAGCGGCCAGTGCCTGAGGCTCGCGACCCGCCTGCCACTTCTAGGCAAACGACACCTTGTCTTACTTTAGAAAGAAATTCTCTCACGAAAAGTATTTTTGCCCTTTATTTTTTTAATGCAAGAGTGCTTGTAGAAGCGTCAAATCAGCTGTTACCATGTCAAGGATAGTTTTTAAAAGGAATTGGAAGTAACCTTGATATGGATGCTGAGGTGAGATGTTACTGTAGCTCGCGGTTGTCGCGGGCGCAGCCGATGAGGAAGACGCTCCGGAAGCAGAGGATAAATCCCAGCCGCGCCAAGCAGCTCCGGACGCTGGGCCAGAAGCGGAGGGGCCGCCAGAGTAGGCTCCAGCACCAAGATGGTGGTCTCCGCGGCCACTGGTCGAGTCACTCGTCACAACCGAACACAGGGAGTCGTCCTCGAACTGTTCAGAGTCCTGTCAAATGCATCGGTTAATACTTTAAAATAAATCGATGAACAAGGGTAACCCAAATCCGACATTTACATATGTGAATCTCACGACAAGTTAAAACAATGAAAAGTGAAGAGAAGATCAGAGTAGAAAGCAAAGTGAAAACCTCAAAAGAGTAGTCGTCCCTCTCGGCCTCCGCGGCGTCCTCGTCATCATGGGGCGCGAGAGCCGCCGCAACCACGGGCGCCGGAGCCAGAGCAGCCGCCGGCATTCCGAGGGCCGCGGCCTCCTCTGCACTCAGCTCGAGCTGGTCGATCTGCGCCACCAGCTCATCGTCTTCCATTTGACAATTTCCTTTATCTGTGAAGATAAGATTAGTTAAGAACGGTGATTTCCTTATAACATCCATGATTCAATAGGAATCTACGGCAAGCGACTTGATGAGCGCAATTCCATCGAAATAAAATAAAAAAAACGACGAAATTTACAAAACGGTGAGCATTTTTGTGAAACAAAGAATGGGCAAAATAATTCGTTAGTCACAGAGAATGAGAGGTATGGAGAGAAAAAAGATCCATTTCTGACAGGTAAGTCGCTGCCTTCTTTCTCTCGCTTGTCTCTTATGCTCTCGACTCTGTAATTCGCTCACTATCGAACTTTCCGTCCATATGCGCAATCGTAGCTTGCCCGGGGCTAACTGATCGAAAAGTGAAGAGATATGGATGGACAGAGGGAGGAGATAAAGAGAGAGAGGGAGAGGGAGAGAGAGAGAGAGGTAGAGAGAGAGAGGAGGGACGGGCCAAGTCGGTGCGCGTGTGTGTCCGGCGGCGTGCTCGGCTGTGTCGTGCCGCCGGCCGACCCGAGCTGGCACGGGAGAGTGAAAAGAGAAGGCGAGAGAGCAGGAGAGGAAGAGAGACGCAGAGAGCTCTCTGGTCAGAGTGGACAGCGAGAGAGAAGAGATGCACTGTGTAAGTGCACTCACTCTCTCGCTCTCTCACTCTCCCCCACTCTCTAGTCGCCGTCAAGCTGTGGAAGGACAACTGCTCGAGAACCGAGAGAAGACGTCAAGAAAAGAAGAAAAAAAACGAAAGTGCAAAAGAAAGAGACAAAGAAAGAGTAGGGATAAAGAGAGTGGAACAAAAAGGATAAAGCACGGTCAGAGAGCGGTGAGTACACCCACACGGAAGAGAGGACAACTAGCAGCACAACAATAGTAGAGAGGAGCTCAGAGGGGGATACGAGAAGGATGCTAGGAGAGGACACTCTTGGAAAGGATTGAATGGAAGGAGGAAACGGGGCGAGATGCCAAGGTCATCTCAATGCACTAGAACAGAAGAAAGAGAAACAATAGCAAGGACCATTAGCCTCAATCTACATTCAGATATCACTGATCCTTTTACGGGGTCAGGGAATTCGGCAGAATGAGAGGGGGAGAATAAAGAGAAGAGGCATGAGAAAGTTATAGTCAATATGAAAGAAAATTGAGGAAAACATGAGAGTTTAAGAAAAGGGGAGAGTAATAAAAAGAATGAGAAAGGTTCACATTCGGAAAGCCTTCGCACTAGCACTTCCAGGCAGCAGTTCACGACTTTGTCTAAGAAAGCAAGTACACGTAGACTTATTGACGGTAACACAATTTACACAACTATTACTGCATGACATCTCACACATGAAGTTAGAGAAAGATTTGAGTATGATTTAAAAAAATTAGTTGTTCTTAAAAACTACCATCCATTTTTAGTTTAAAATTTTAGCAAAATCCTAAACATTGAGAGCTAATTGAGTTAAAGAATTTAAATTCTACCATTAGATGTTCCATATCGGGGAACATCTAATGGTAGAATTTAAATAATGTCGAAATATATCCCCCAAGTGTTCTCATGTCAACTGAGTCAGCAATGAGTTGGCCTGTATAAAAAAAGTTAGAGAGTAAATGTGGAGAGAGAGGGTTGGTGTTCAGGTCATCCCTGTACACTAGATAGTTCAGTCAAGTGATAGAGCAGAGAAAAAGCAGACAGACCACGCAGAGATGACCTTCCGGGACTCGGGTGATTTCTGATTTATGACAGATCCGAATCATGGCCCTGAGCGAGGTTACGAGCAAGATCATTGCAGCAGAAGGTGCTGAACAAAATAGTTCGTGGAAGATCAGAAAAGAAGGGAGAGAGAGAAGAGTGTAGAGAAAGAATGAGATAGACGAGAAGAGAAAGGAAGAGAGAGAGAGAGAAGAGATATAGAGAGTGAAGTCGAGAGAAAGGGAAGGGTTGAGCAGCTTGGTGAAGGCCAGCACACACCCACACACACAAGGATGATGGCCACTCCTCGCTCCTCTGCTAGCAGTGGCCACTGGCTGCTTCTCTGGCTCTTGCACTCTCTCCCTCCATCTCGCTCTCGCTCTTTGTCTATGCTCTCTCACTCCCTTCTGCACTAGCAAAGACAGCGTGATCGATAGAGCGGAGGGAGAAGAGGACTGAGAGAGTGGAGGAGGGAGAGAGGAATCAGCTGGCACGGGCAGAGTGACCCGCTTTCCACAGCCCCAGTCTGACTCTCCAGCTCTAGCTAACACTCTTCCGTATAACACTCCCCATCCGATCTGATCCGCGATCACCTTGATCTTTAATATATTATGGCAACCGCAGTCGAGTTTAATTGGCAAATGAAAACATCTTAACGCGGATTTTTTTTAAGGTTAAAAAAAAATAAAGCGCCAAAAAAGGGAGTGCATCAAGAGACAACGAAAAAGAAATAAAACCATTACGCTAAGGAAACTGGATCGCACAGTCACGCAAGGAAGAAATCTGCTAATCTGCTAATAACTTATAACTTCCAAGCAAGGAAACTACGTCTCCCCAACCGGGACGATACAAGAATAAATTTGAATAAATGAACAAAGAGGTTCAATTGTCACTCCGGAGCTCCCGAAAGAAATGTTATTTCCACGTTTTTAAATACACATTCCGGATATTGTAGGTTTCTTTTTGGTGCTATCCTAGTTCTTTTTCTCTAGTGCATATATTTGCGCAGCCGCAACAAATTAACAACAAAGCAAAGTATAGAAATTTAGAGCGAAAGTGAGAAATTTACAGGAAACTGACCACGATTTAACTTGTCCGCCATTTAACCATTTCTAATAACTCATTTTGTCAATTAAGGCAACGCACTTGTCAAAAGTGTGACCAGGAGGCTCGAATCTACTTGAGATTTCAATAACAGTTTTCCCTGCTTTTCGTCAACGAGCGCTTATGTCATACGGCATGTAAATGTTGCCTTTTTTAATTTGTAAAGACAATACGCTTCTCCGATTCCACGTATTATCTCGCGACATTCTTTTATTCTTTTAAAATGTTGCGAATTGCTTGCGGCATAGTGCTTCGTTGCGATGCGTTGCTTTCGAGTACACATGTGAAAGAAGTTATTAGCTATCTTCATTGTACGCTCGCAGCTGCGTCATCTGCGATTACTTTTATTGTAGATCGTCATGGAACCAAGTAAGAAAGAACCCACAGATCCGGACGCAGATCTTGACAGAATGATTGAAGCTATTAGCAGGTTAAAATTATTTTATTTTCCCCGTATTATTCCTCTCCCAAATATTAACAAGATAGATACTAATGCACCTTTTTATTAACCAGTGCATAGAATGTTTATTGTCCATTAGGGAAGAGAATACCGAGCTGGACGATGATCTCCGCCGCCTTGTATTCCCTTCCTCTCAGCCGGACAGAATCTCTCCACGCGCAGGTAGCTTTCATCTTATTAAATTTTTTTGATTTGGGGTTCTTCTTGACCTCAAGATAAATCTAAAATCGTAAAAAAAAAGATTTTTTTTTTATATTTTCATTTTCTAGTGGTTTTCGCTTTGAATATTATTTTGTGAATAGTGATTTTCCCCACACATGAAATCAAGAATTTGACTACGATTTCTTCTTTGTAGTCAATTTTTTTACAACATAGTTCTTTCTTGTTTCTGTATTAAATAGGACACTTTAATTATCCAAGGTTTTGCTAATGAGGATGTAAAGGAAAAAGTTCACTTTATTGTGTTTTTTTTTATAGGCGCTGAGCAGCCGGAGGAGTGCCGGTTGCCGCCTGCACTTCGCGATCCCCAAGTGATGCCGTACACGGAAGAGGAGGCCAGGGCTCTCAACTCCGATTCCCTCTGTCGGTTCTTTCGTCTCTTCTTTATTTTTTTGTGTTTACATACGGAGTAGTTGAAGTGGTGTGCTTGCTTGAAGATCTCTCGGATGCCCTCGAAGTGATGCGGAGACAAATGGAGGAGTGCACTTCCAGTCCCTTCCCGCAACCTCCCTCTGCCACTTCCTCTTCCATGTTCTACAACTCGCCTCAGATGACATCTCCTGGCTTTTCTCCTTCTCCTTATCTTGCAATTCAGGTATCAAATGCAAGGAAGTTATGCTACAACAGCACATTATGTCTAATATAACTTTTTGAACGTCTTACTACTGGTTTGTGTTTAATGAAGTAAATAAATCGGAAATAAGAAAAAAGAAATGTAAAGGGATCTGCGGCGGAAGCGTCTCCCGAGTCGTACATGTCTCCCCGTCCTCTGCCTCCTCTTCGGCCTCTCCCTCTCCCTCAGACTACTTGCTATGCGAATCACGGCACTCCTCACCATGAAATAGAGTCAGCCCTCACTCTTTTCTATTAGCTAATCTTACAACCCTTTACATCAGTTGCGAGTCCGTTACATCGGATTCGAAAGAGAATCCGATGGAGCAATCAGTGGGAACTCCTCGAAGTGGATCGAGACGCGTGAAATGTTGTCGGGGAGGCATTGACTTCTGCGCGGCCATACGAGAACTCGTCAGGGTAATGTCAATTATTCATTTGTGTCTATCATTCATAATTACTCATTTAATAATCGGTGTACGTAAGTTAAGCAAGCTATGGCTTTATTTTTCATTTAATACAATTTTTGTTTTGTGAACCTTAACGAAACCGCTGGCTTCAGGCCAAGGACCCCACTCAACAGCACCTCGTGGACGTCCCCTCCGTCTCATTCGAACGCGACACTTTACATGCCCATGTCAAGGAGCGGGGTTTCCGGCCGAAAGATGCAACACTCGAGAAAGAGCTACTCCGTACGACAATTAATACTTCTTTCTTTATTGATTAATCGTTACAGTCTTACTTGTAGCTGAATTAGTTTGTATTTCTTTCCGATTCTTAGCCTGGGAGATCTGTCCTCCGATGCCACTTGTGAATGGATCGAAGAAGGCACCGACTATGACAGACTGCGACCAATGGTTACGCATCGGCTACTTCGAACTCGGCCAGAAGGTTCCCACTCTATCCAACTACTCTTCTTTTATGCCACTGTTACGTGTGCATTTATGTTATTCGTTCTTGAGTACTAGAATGAAATTGAGATGGGAGAAGAATATTATGCAACACCCGGAGTACGTGCTGTGAATGTGACGGGGTACTCTTTCACGGATGACAAGACTTCCTTCGCATTCGGAGGAATCTCTTGCAGCAGCCGGGACAGAAAGACAGAGGCAGTGCGCAAGGAAATTGGTATCTTCCTTCTCTTATCACCAGCCACTTCTAATCAACTTGTTCGGTTCAGGGAGGGCGATGCGCCTCGAACTGAACGAGGACAACACCGTGGACTTGATTGTGGAGAGTGAGCCTCCTCTCTTCATCCAAGCACCCATGCACTCTCTTCTCAAGAGACAGAACGACAAGAATCTCAGTCTCACTACCGTATTCCGATTAGCGTGTCCGGACAAGGATAATGGTACGAAATTGCACCACTTTTACTGTTTTAGGGAAGGAGCCCTAATTCAAGCATTCCAGAGCCTCGGATGCGGGTGTTTGATGAGAATATCTTTAACTGCTTGATTAGTCATGCCTATGACATGGGATATGACCAGTTCTACGCGCTCGACGTTAGCTACAATAGTTTATGAAACGCATTCACAATAGAAACATATTTTCACAAAGAGTTAATCAAAGGATACTGTAATGCCATTATTAGATGGTTCTGTTGCAGAATATGTGTCGAATTCGTGTGTCTTTCATCAAAGGATGGGGTTCTCACTACGCCCGTCAGAGTGTGACTGAGACTCCCGTCTGGATTGAGATTCAATTCACCGCCATGCTGCAGAAGATTGACATTGTATGTTTATTGGGTTACTCTTTCTGTATCGTTCTGCTTATTCGAAGCATTTTGTTTCTCTTTCTCTCTATCTCTCTTTTCCTCTTTCTCTCTCTTTCCCAGTCCCTCTCTTTCTTGCCATGCCCTTCTTTAGGATAGCGCATACCACGGAAAATGTGGAATATTTTTATTCCACAATTTCTCAATAAGATGAATATTAGGTTGCTTACCGTGCTCTGCTTCCATATCCAGACGTTGACCAATTTTATTTTTATTTCTGTTTCGTAACTGTTTTCTTCCCCGGTCTAGATATCGTTTTTATTTATTCTAAAGAGCTGATTTCTCTTCTTCCAAATTTCACTGTTGATTATGTAAGGCAATGCTTGGACTATTCAAACTACGTTTGTTCTTCCTGCGAAGAAAAAAATGAGTACCGAAAATGCTAATCAAATCACGAGCAAATAAAGTAACGCTGTAGTATTGTTTCAGTTCCTGAACTCAATGGGCCCGAATTTCAACAAAGCGTCTTCAGTCTCCTGAACTCATTCTGAATTTCACCCGACTTTCCTCCGAGCTTTCGTCAGTCAACTTCCTGTTATAATTCCTTGCCATTCCTATGGAACGACTGAAGTTTGAATCAGGATCGATTGCAAACTCAGCGATTTTTTTACGTATTCGTCTGAGTTGTTGATTTTTTGTGAGTCTGTTCGGGCTACTGTGCATCTTCCTCGGTTTCATTGAATATCTTCAGATTACCTCTTTAATGGACATTCTCTATTATTTTAAAATGTGGACTGTACCAGGTCTACGCTTCTAAAATTGCCTCCTTCTGCATTGTAGTCATACCGCTTGTGTTTTTTGAGCTGTTGTTACTTCTACCCTTATTTCCATTGTTATCTGCCTACCTGAATTTCCATTCGAGAGGAGTAGAACTCATCTGCCAACATTTTTTATTTGCACCTGAAATGCATATAATATTTCTTTAGAAATAAGACATTCGTGGCACTCCTCAGAAACACAGTCTGTCATCCATGCCCACGGGAATACTCTGATTCTCGAATTACCCCTGCCGAATGAAACCAATTGACTCTTATGTTAATTCGTACCTTAGAGTTTTAAAGAGGGAGTTTGTCTTGAAGAGTGTATGTTTCATAGTATGATGTATCTTTTCAGATTCCTGAGGAATAAATATTTGGATTGAAAGTATACAATTGTACAAATCAACTATCTGCTGAAAAAAATATGTTGTTAGATTTAAAATATATAAAAAAAAACTAGCATTGTTAGTTTTCAGTGTTTTGCATGTAAAGTTTTGCCGATTTCATCCTTGCTTCATTCGGTGCCCATTAGCACTGTAGATTTTGGGGTAGAATCGCGCATCCGACTTTGGCTTCGTTTATTACTAATGCAACGCGCGTGAAACGGTTCCACTCGAGTGGCTGTTTCTTGCAAGCATGCAAAGAACGAGGTACTGTTTCAGTTTTTTTCAGTCTTCTGGCAAGCTTTTTATAAAGTTGTTCTATAATTCGGGTTGGTTGTGTGGTGAGAAAACGGATTGAGAAAGAACTTGGCAGGCTGCATTTGTTCCATTCTTTGATCTCGGATGATAATTCAGCCAACAGCACATAATTTTTTTTGAATAATTGTAATCGCCCGAGAAACTGAAGAAGTAAACGACGGTATGTATAGGACCTGGAAAGAACGCACCAATGATCCTTCTCTGCGGTGGATCAGCAGTGCCTGTCCGTCTTCATAATTGAAGAGACATATTGAAGTGTTTTGCTCAAAACATGCCTTCCCCTCTTGGATATGTGTAGGTGTAATGTAACAAAACCTGTTCGTCGCTCGTTTCCTTTGCTAATTGTAAGAAAACTTCCTTAACATGGATATATTTATGATTGAGAGGGTAAAAAACTCACAATTAGTGTTTGTAAGGCATTCGTGAATAACATTCAAGTTCTGAGGTGGAGATTCCGCAATCACCTTTGTTTTGGTAATATTTGCATGCGGAAAACCACGAAAACGGCGTTGGCAAGCTTGTAAAGTGCTTCTTCAGCCATACAAGTTGTTATCTCATTAGTCTGTTTGCATTGTCATGTCAGTTTGCATAAAATGCTTCTGAAAATGCCAGAGACAACGAGTTTTGACAATCACTATTTGCAACCTTTAAAAGCTAGTGCCCTTGGCTTGATTAAGTATTTCAAGGTCGAAACTGTCAATGATAGCCATCGCAGAAGGAAGACACCAACTGAAGTGGAAGACAGTCTCGAGACTCTTGGCCGAACTGTGCAAAAAAAGACATTTCTTTATAAAAACGGAGTCTTAGCTGAGAGAGCAGGAAAAAGGGAGAAGAGCGTGAGAAATAGATTATGAAGACACAGAGGCAGAATAATAAAGAGAGGAGCGAGAGAGAGAGAACGAGAAGCCGACAAGAGAAGAAGGGGAAGTGCAATGTCAAAGGCTTAGAATGGCGTTCTTACTCCGCATCGGGCGAGGAGGCAGGCTACAATTGGCAGCCGGTTTGGTAGTTTCCGCGATGTTTCTTTCTCATCCACTCCTCTCCTCTATCTCTCTCGCGTTTCTCTCTCTCTCTCTCTCTCTTTTGTTCTCTCTCTCTCGTTCTTGTTCTCTCTCACTCTGTCTTTCGTTCTCGTTCTCTCACTCTCTTGTTCTCTCTCTCTCTCTCTCTCTTTCTCTCTTTCTCTCTATTGAGCTTCTCAAGGGTGTGCTAACCACCTACTCATGGTTTTGACACCCTGATTGGCCGGGTCGAGGTGCGCTTTCGGAGCATTTGCATGGCTTTCACCCAGACCCACCCGGAATGTTAACAGATCATTCCAAGGAGCTCCTTTACTGATATTGAAAAAAAACTTCACCTAAACTTTTTTGTTTGTTAATTTTTTTTCTATATTTAACCTTTTCTCCATTTCCTTTGCTTCATCATTATTCAGAATTCTGAGTTCTAATCGTCATAGATTGCCATCTTTGAAAACACATAATATAATTTTTTGTCGTTCTATAGCCAGATGCCTTTATTACTACCTTTGGTCGTCACCGTCGCCCCAATTTACTCTGTCTCACTCTATTCCTCTTTCTCTCTTCGCTGTCTCTACTCATGACTTCTCCCCCTCACACCCTCTGAGTTATTCACGCTCTCTTCATTCCTTGACTTTCTCTACCTTTCCCATCTTCTTCGCTTCTCTCTCTCAATTTGGCACTGCAAGCACAAGTGCCAATTTCACAACGACACCTTATTGCCCTGGTCAAGTTTAGTTCGTTCAGCAGCAGTCTCAGAATAACACACACAGCTAGAGCTGCGCACTTTCAATCACTTTCTTGTCTTCGTCGACAATTGCCTTAGCTTTCATTGTGACATCTGTTTTAATTAAGTACATGTTCTATATTCTTAATTTAAAAATTTCGTCAACTATTAGTGCATTATCTTTCAGCATAACAATGGTCGTTAACCTTACTCAAATTGACTCTATCGTGGACCGAGAAGTGGCTTAATCCAGAAATACATATAAGAGAGAGAGAGAGAGACAGAGAGAGAGAGAGATTGGAGAAGGTGAGAGAGAAAGAGAGGGATTGGAGAGGATGAGAAAAAGATTGGAGAGGTAGAGAGAGCGTCAATGAATTGAGCAGGAAAGCATCACCAATGTGGCGCGTACTCTGTCCTCACACCTACAAGCTATCATGACTAGGCGGGCGGCCTTGTATGGATGACAGCTTCTAGATCTCCCTTCTCTTTACAAAATCTCACCTTTATTCAGTGTTGCAATCACCTCCTTCTCGTTCTCTCACCCACTCTATCACTATCTCTTTTTATCACATCGTATATCTTCAACTCTTTCTCTCTCCCTCTCTCTTTCTCTTTCTCTTTCTCTTCTTCCGGCTCCAGTCTCTGCTCTGCTTCATCCCTCGCAACGCATGAATGTCCTTGGCAAAGATATTCCCTCTGCATTCGTAGACATGCCTGCCTGTTGATAGTCTTATGTCACAGAGCCGAGTGCATGGCAAACGATTTTTTTTTCGTCCAAGCTGTCGTGACAGCCACGTCATTGTGAATAATGTTTTTTTTTTGCAAAACTTTATTTACATACATAGGTTCCTATAATATGAACAAACATAGCTGCTCTATTTTGTCACAGAACTTGGCACTCGCCGTGAGGATGGCGCTTCAGTGGCTCGTCGCTGCCCTGCTACTTCAAACTTCAGCCGCTCAGTTTACGGTATAAACAAAGTTCTGAATTATCTAAACATCACAAAGCCCAGAGTTGATATTAGTAGATTTTTTAAAGTTATTATTTCCAATTCATCTCGAAATTGCAGTCTTCTGCGACGCCGGTGACACTGGAAGCAAATGACGGATTCGTGCCCATCGGCGGGGGCTCGCCGACTCTCCCGGCGGGCTCTGCCTTCTCTGCTGTCTGGCCCCCCTATGTGCCCGTTGATCCCAATGATTTGCAGGCAAGAGAGTTCGAAAGAGTCAGGGCAGAAACGGAGGGTCATCTGCTTTTCAGGTGGCTCGAGTGCCTGGCAACCGGCCGAATCCTTTGCCCATGTTTCCCCGATCAGTCGGTGCTGGGACGCCCCAGAGCTCTTCTGAGACTGCCATCGCAGGCCCATTCGTACACAGACACCCCTTCCGCTCTCCATTCCCCACTGATCAGGCAGACCTTCTCATGCCTTCCTCTCTCACACACACATACTCTTTCATTTTTCTCTCTGTATCTCTCTCATTTCTCTCTCTCTCTCACTTTCCGTCTCTCTGTCACTTTCCTTCTCTCTCTGTTCTCTCTCTGTGTGTTTCTCTTCCGATCTCTGTTTCTCTGTCATGATAGTTGCATGCCCTGCAGATAATCAACGACTACACGGTCCCCGTAGGCCGGGCGAGTGTGAATATTCCTCGCACGCTTGGACGCAGTCGTGTTAGATATATATGTACATACATACTACATACTATGTGTTGCTTTTCGGGACACACTCTTAGCGGGATATAGCACCTCAATCCGGAAATTAATTTTGTAAAGATATGTATGTATTTATAAAAAAAAAGATATAACTCGCATTGATTCAGGTGTTTGTTGATCACACTCTGGACTCGGAGACAGAGAGACAACTACGCCAGAAGACAAGCAAACACACATACTACGGAGTGGCCGCGCCCATAAACAAGCAGTGGCCAGAGCCAGGAGTGGGCTACGGGCCATGGAGGGCGTTCAGCAAGCACAGCGACTACTACTCTGCCGACTATGACGACTTCGCTTACCAACGACGCAACCCCCTTCTTACCGATAGCAATGTCTGCATTGGTTGCCTCCTTCTCTCTCCTTCTGTTCTCTCTTCATCTTTCTTTCCTCCTTCCTCAGGCTGTCCATCTTGCTCGTTTCCCAATCTTCGGAACGCGGAGAGCGGCGCGGTCTGCTCCTCTCTTCGAATTGGACGGCACTCCAGTCACTCCGGAGGACGCCGTACCTGTCGCTGAGAAGGGTGCGAAACCGCTCCCCGTGAACATGGAACAGCAGCCGAAGGTCATCGTCAACAAACTCGTTCATCGCAGAGCGGCCGCGCGCCATGCACACAAACATGTGAGGGCGCATTAAGATTATATGTAGTGTGGAGTGTTAGGATGGTTTTGTCGTATTTTTTTTAGCGCATCTCCCGTCGCGATGCTCTCTTCGAGCTGGACGGCACTCCCGTGGCGCCAGAAGAAAAGACGACTGAGGCGGCAGACGCTTCCAGCGCGGCCCCATCCACCACGACTGACGCGGAAACCACGACGAGCATCCCGGTGCAGGACGAAGTGGCTGCGAAACTTATCGACACCAGTTCCAGCTCTTCTACCGCTTCTACAACTAAGACAGTGACAACGACTGCTGAGACTTCTTCCACCAGCCCCACCACTACATCCAGCTTGGCTGATACCACAACTTCCACCACCCCTTCAACCGTGACAGCGACGTCTTCTCCGAAGACATCTTCCACCGTAAGCCATGCAGCAACCGCAGCCTTCCCAGTCAGTCATCACCACGGAGGCAACTCCGTCTCAACTACAGCTGCTCATACCGCGACGAGTGACCGAATTAGCCGGCCCTCCCCAACCATTCCATTCCGACCAACCATGCCAAGCCGATTAGTGTCCCATTCTGCCTCTATCACATCAACAACAAAGACGTCTACCAAGGTGGCACCGTCTCTTGTGGCCCGTTCTCGTCTCTTGCAATCTACCGCCCGCTCGGGTTCCGTGCCGACTTCTACCGTATCCCCCACGCATGCAGCTGAGCTGGATCGTGCCTCTTCCCACCCACCAGCAGCCACCTCCCGCCATCCCTTGACAACTCCTCCGCACTTCCGCTTCGCGACAACTCGTCCTGTCGGCCGTGTCTCTACCATTGCACGGCCCTTCCCTATCCAGAGACGTCTCGAAATAGACTCGAATACGGTAGAGACACTGCGAGTTCACGTGGAGCAGCTGATGTCCACGGTTGTGCAACTGCAGTCCACTCTCCTCTCGCAGCAACAGAGAATCGCCGCCCTTGAGAACCATCTCAGGAGACGTGCTCTCATGAACAGATTCCAGCGACTAGCTTCTGTTAGTTTCCCTTCTTCTCTGCTCTCTATCTCCTTCTTTCTCTCTCTCTCTCCCCTCTTTCTCCTTTTCTCTCCCTCTCTCTCTCTCTCTCTTTACATACATATTTATCTATAAGAGAGCTAAGGAAGATGAAGTGCGCAATTAAAATAAAGAAATGTTTATAGCCGAATTCTCGATCCGTTCCCAACACTGGAAGACACTCTCGGAGGGAGGCAGTCAACAAGCGAAGACGGATGAAACGTTCGATCCCTCTTCACATCGAGTGGCTGGTGGGGATGCCAAGGCAGTCTAAATAAAGATAGGAGAGAAAACGAGAGAGAATGTGAAAGAGGAAACGAGGAGCTAAACGGTTTGGAACTAAAGAACACTGATTAATAATTCGTATCATGCCATCATACACTTTGTTTCTGTTGTCAGATATAAAATTTGTTTGATAGATTCGCTAGGTTGCCGAAGATTTTACTTTACCGTAGTCGATGATACAACTTTTGTTGTCTTTTTTAAACGTTAGTTCGTTGTACAATCGACAGCGAGACAATTCTCCCGTGTTGTATCTCGTGCTTTACATGCATATATGGTGCTAGTGTCTTATACTTATTCACATGTTCAAGGCATATCCGTGTTTTCGAATTTGGGTCGCTTCATTCTTACATCCCAAACTGCACAACTGGTCATAACTACACGCTTCATATTTACATCATACATCTGCCGTCCAATCGAAGGAGTCATTGTTCTGATATCTTAATAATTATTCTAGCGGCTTTTTCAATAAACCTTAAATAAAATCAACACATCTACCAGCAGCCCTATGCAGATAGAGAAGGGTAGAAAGAGAAAAATTAAGGAAACTAACAATAAAACTGACGGCGGCAGAGATACGATGACAGAGATGGAGGAAGAAAGAGAGAGAGAGAGAGAGAGAGAGAGAGAGAGAGACAGAGAGACAGAGAGAGAGAGAGACAGACAGACAGACTGAGAGAGAGAGCGAGAGAGAGAGACAGACAGACTGAGAAAGAGAGAGAGAGAGCGAGAGAGACAGACTGACTGAGAGAGAGAGAGACAGACTGAGAGAGAGAGACAGAGAGAGAGACAGAGAGAGAAAGAGAGAGAGAGACAGACAGACTGAGAGAGAGAGAGAGCGAGAGAGAGAGAGAGAAAGAGAAAGAGAGAGACAGACAGACAGATCGAGAGAGAGAGAGAGAGAGAGAGACAGACAGACAGACAGACAGATCGAGAGAGAGAGAGAGAGAGAGAGAGAGAGACAGAGACAGACAGACAGACCGAGAGAGAGAGAGAGAGAGAGAGAGAGAGAGAGGAGAGAGAGAGAGAGAGAGAGAGAAAGAGAGAGTTAGGAAGGGAATGGAAAGGGAGTGTTTGTGAGGACGTATATGCCGAATTCGGAATGCACACGACAACGGAGACAATTACACGATTGCATGAAAAAATTGCATGACATCGCGATTTTTTTTCAGTCGCTAGTTTTTTTTTTCGAAAGAACTCTCGCTCTGGGTTTAGCGGTAAAGGTTATGCAAGAGTAAATTCTGCTCATGTTGCTCAACATGATTTCATGGCATTTCAAGGCAATTCTTATCTCCTCGCACTCATTATCAGTTCCCATTCGGAACCACTTGAAACGAATCAGGATGCAGACATGAATTCAACGTCCGCTCAAAGCACCACTGGTCAAAATACAATTTTACTATTTGAAACAGAAAAGAAAAAAATCATTGACGAATATAAAATATCATAAAATTATTTCTACAGCGTTTTGAAAGACAAAACTAGAGACCGCAGATGATTTTTCAAAAATGATTAAAACTTCAGTTCGACACTGCTTGTGGGGGTATTGGGGTGCGAGAAATACATAAATATAAAAATCATTGCATAATATTGCGGAATTTACATGCAAAACTGAGTTGCAAGAATGTTTATTCATTATCAAAGTGGACTGGCTACAGTATGCCGATGTTAGCGGAGTTAGGGGGTTAGCTGTGTCACATGAAGTTCGGGCGGTCAGGTTCTGCACCGTTAGGGGTCCATACCTTCTCGTTTTCTTTAAATTATGATTTTGAAAACTTTTTAACAGTTTTAGGCAAGTATACTGCATATACTCTGAAAAATCAACAAGAAGTAAGTTCGCAAAGTCATTGTCCCGCCAATACACAACAGCTTTGCGATGTGAAGCCAAGACTCCGAGTAAAATATATGACGTAGGCGCTAACCAAATGATCAAGTGCATACCACACCACCTTTACAAAACCCTTATTAATTAAAACAACAAACCAATTGTCCCGCGAATAGCCAATAGCTACTTCAATTAGCACTTTGATTTTATACGCGATGTGAAGTAAAAATTCTAAGTAAAAATCTGACGTTCCAACTTAGGAAATGAGCAAGTCTATAGCCTCACTGCCTTAACATAACAGTTATTAAGTAAAATAGCAAAGAAATTGTCCCGCCAATATCCACTGGTTGCAGATACACGGAGAGTTAGCTCAGTGCAAAGGCGACACTTAGATAAATGCAACAGTACGAAAGAATTCGTGTCAAGAATTCTCAAATTTGAAAATTTAGAGCGCATTGCCACCCCTAGTAAACGGGGAACTAAGTGTTACCGTAGAGGCATTAGTGTTACCCTTTCTTCAATTCACGGAATGTACACTAAAATGTTATCTAAGTGTCGCCTTGACACCCCGTGGATAGCATTCATTTCATTAGTGGTGTGAAGGCAAGACTCCAAGCGAAATATATGAAGTAGGCGCTTACCAAATGCTCAAGCGTATATCACACAACTTCAACAAAACCCTTACTAATAAAAATAACAAAACAATTGTCCCGCGAATACACCCAGCAAAAAGAAAAACGCTTAGCTCTGAAATTGTTAACGAAAATGTATTAAAACTTGGATCCGCGGCCGTTAAATGGCTGAAATAGCGTATTCATCTGATACGGTATTGCGCCCAGGCAACATCTGTATAGAGACCGCATATAGCTATTACGGTCACATATTTGACCGGGCGCACTACAGTATCCTGAGCGACATGTGTTATATCTGAAATTCCTTTAACCTAGTTGTTTTTATAAAGTTTATGCATTCTAGCTTGCTTTTGCTAGCCAATATTTCATCAATAGTATTCAAGGTATAGAATTAGAGAGTGAACGTCTAAAAATTGACCTTGGGGATGGAAGTGCAAGCGCCAATATTTCAGTGTTCGGTTAATTGGGACTGGGCGGGACATATTCGACTGCCCATTCGTTCCCGGTCTTGCTAGGAGTATCAGGAAAAATTTCGGGGCAAGCGCCGACTTGAGATATCATTCAAAACGTGCTAAATTCCTTAAGCGTGCTTATAAATTAATCGAAAACAGACACATCCGGTCATTCGCAGGGAAATTTTCTATGATTTAGCGTACTTAAACGTCTTCTTAATCTATTTCTAAGAAATTTAATAAAAAAAGTTAGCGCCGAAATGAGATATCCTTGAGAAAGTATCGGCTGAAACCAACACCTCGGATTACATAAAATACAACTCTCCCTGCTAATTTATTGGTTCGGCTGGCTCAATAATTGGTCCTAAATAGTGATAAATTAAGTTTTAATATTTATATTTTATGAAAAGCAGCATATTTGCAATATAACGTCAAACGTCGCACTTTGTACTGACGATCAACTCTTATTTTGGTGCGTCCGGGCATACTGTAGCGGGCCCATGCGTTTGATGGCTAGCAGATATTTACTTCTTACACAGGAATTTTAAAGGGGGCCCATGCATGGGGAATAAGGGGCCACGACGTGCGATTTTTAGCGGCCAAGAGAGAACCCATTTTGGCCCCTAATCCACCCGGCGTGGGCCCCTCATTCTGCTAGCCGGGGCCCCTGATCAAGCGCGTAAGCTCCCGAAAGACTACGACGTGGACACTTATACAACGAACAGGGGCCCCTTATTCTCCGTTGTAGCACCCCCTTTTCCACATACCTGGGCCCCCTATCCAGCTCATCCGGGCCCCTTATCATACCGTTCGCTGCCCCTTATTCATTGCTTTTCTCGTGCCTGCTTTCATCACTTGACAAGTACATTTATTCTTCTAGTTACCAGAATCACATGACAATCAAAACGGGAATCCTAACATGCGGAAAATGAACGGGCAAGGGGGCGTTCACGGAGCTTTGGTGGGCCCGGTAGTGAGCAATCCTAATTTTTTTCGGAAAACAAACTTCATGACACTCGCACACCGAAAGTCACGCCTGTTCATATTGCACACCGAAAGTCACGCCTGTTCATATAACGCCGGCGTTATCTATCTCGGCGGCAAGGAAAGATCGCAAGTCTTGTCCAACACTGCACTTCTTGGGGAAGAATGGCCTCCCTGCCTGTCCCATCCAGCCTGCGCAGATACCAGTCGCTCATCACCGCACGCTGGAAAAGTAGCTTTGAAGTTTAAAAAAAAATCATTACTGGAGCAGTTGACCTCGTGCGAACGACACGCCGTAGTCTTCTTCCAAAACATCCATCGCTGTCCCCATCTTCAGTGTCTCTCTCGCCGCGGAACAGGTCGCGCTCGATCTCGCAAGGTGCAGCACCGTCTTCAAAAAAATCATCGCAGCGAACTTAAAGTAAACAAAACAGCGCTGACCTGTTAAAGTTACGCGACTAATTGCAGTTGGGCCGCCTCGATCCCATCCTGTAGTCGCATTTTCGTTTGCAAGCCATCGCAAACCATGAAAAACAAACTAATTAAGTCAGAAGCTAAAATACATAATGAACAGCACATGCAAAAAGCCCATGGCGAGTAATATTTTAGTGCAGCGTCCTTCTCGTTTTTAAAAACATCGGAAAACACTCAACCGTACTTTTACACTAGATAAACCCCCTTGTGGCCCCATTTCAACGTCAAAAAGCATTAGTGGCCACCACAAGCAGAATCAGGGGCCACGGCGAGGTTGCTTGGGTGAAGGGTGGCTGCGCGAGTGCGGAATGAGGGGCCACGGCGTGGTCGCACCCCCGTGTGGCCCCCTATTCAGCATACGTGGGCCCCCTTTAAAATTCCTGTGTATTTTAAGCTTGTTGATGCAACTTTCTTAGGTTTTTATTTTTGAAATGAATTTCGAACCCCCAAAAGTACCAAAAAATCACGCCAAAAAAAATGTTTTAAACCTTTTCAAACTTTTATCTGCGGTCTCTACATCTGTACTAGAATTTCATTCTGCGGTCTCTAGATTAAACTAGCACTTGGGTGCAAGACCGTTAAAATCGTCAATTAATTTTTTGCACGTTGCATTATTTTCTTTAATGAATACTTGGTCTCATTCGTCCAATTTCTGTTAGTTAGTGTTCAAATTTTTGTTGTATACACATTTTTTCCACGAATTATTTTCTTACTTTTCCGTGCTTACAATTAGATGTGTTTGTTGTTTGAGTTGTGAACTCAAAATAAGCGAAACGGTTATCGTTTTGCAAGAAGAAGCTCGGTGCTGTTTTGCCTATCGATTACACGCTCAAATGGAAGGACTGTCGGCGATCGGACTTGGCGAGCGCGTCCTTTTAGTGGCCGCTGTCCTCTAGTTTTCTCTGTCCTGATCTCGCTGCGTCTCTGCTTCTCTCACCCACTCTCTCGTTCTTCTCCGTCTGCACTATCTTATTATGCTGCAGTCACTTGCCGACCGCATTTTCTTTGCTTCTCTGTCGACTAGTTGCCAATGTCTTCTCGCCCCTCCCTCCCTTTCGCTCTTTGCTCGCTCCGGAGGCACCGCCTCCAACCGCCACCTCTGGTGGCTCTTCCAGCTGCCTCATAATTCAAGAGTTCTGCCGGAAGAGGCAGCCTCCTATCGGGGATTCTTTAAATGCCGCTATAAACAGGCTAAATCAAATTTTCTCCTATTTATGGGTTAGATTTTCATCTGATGCGGATACGCCGTTCGTTTAATTGAAAGCTGTTGTTTGTCCTTTTAAGTAGTCATAGACTCGCCTTTCTCGTTTGCACAGCACTTCGTATTGGTTTCCTTTTCATGGCCATTGCGTTCCTAAGATCTCTTCTCTCCGCCTTCTCTGACCACCCAAGTAATGAATCATTTGTTCTCACACCCTGGCTGCGACATCCTGTCACTTCTTTTCTCTTTCTCTCGCTCTCCCTCACCGATGTTATTCTTCCGTTTTCCTCGTTGCCTTATGTGCTCTCATTTAATTGTTTCTGGTTTGATTTGTCGTACCAGTTGTCTTTCCAACCCGTTTCTATCAACATTAAATTTTCATTGAACTATTAATGCAATACGTGAAACATGAAGGCAATTTTCGGCCCTTCCCTGCTTGACAATTTTTTACCCGCGAATGTGGAATCTTGTATAAGTTTTGCCTTTTAGGTTATATTAATTTCCAGGGAGAAGGGAGGATGGGCGCAGAGGGACCGTTGAAGACCAAGGCGGAGAAGCAACCGCTCAAGGAGATCGAACCATTTGAGGAGGGCGATCCAGACAATGATGGAGAGGGCAAAGGTTGGATGTAAAACAATATTTTGGAAACAAAAGTTTTGGTTATAACGATAAGATTTCTCAATTTTAACTTCATTTTCTTAATAAATGATCGCACTGATGAACCTATAGAATTTTCGGCTTTGTGGTATTCCTTTTGGATGATATGCTTCGTAGCAGGTCATATCATCGTCAGTGTTAACATGCTGGACCTGGCTGCTCCGCTTGCCTTATATTACATTAAGTACTTACCCGTAGATTTCATTTCTTTTGAATTGGCATGAGCCAGTCTGTTACACTACAAAGCAGAAGCGAAGTAATGTCAGCGTTGTGCTTACTGCATTCTAATAGCAAAAAAACGCTATTTGCCATATGTCTTCATTGTGACCGAGGATACCCCTTTTCCCATCCTTGCGCAAGTGCACAAAATAGAAAGCACACTTTATAGTTTGTGTTGCTGTGCAAGTCTGGCTACATGTTTACTGCTTGCACGTGCCTTCGTTGCTATGGTTAGCTATGGCTGCTTCCAAAAATAGCATTCATGGACATCTGGAAAAGGGGATCGGCATCGAGAGACTTATGTTGATGGAATTTCAGAAAAATATAAATTACTGCTAGAATGTCATGCAAAAACTTAACAGAATACAAAGTAGAAGAGGTAGCAAGAATGTATGCGTTATATATGGAGTTCTACCTTTACAGGCCTGGCCAAGTCGCTAAATCTCTTCAACGGCGTGTCCATAATCGTCGGCTGCATCATAGGCTCGGGCATCTTCGTGTCCCCCACTGGCGTGCAAGAACGTTCGTTTTCTTTCTTCTTTCTTCACATTCCTTATCGGCCTATCTCCCTATATCTGAACGCTTCCCCTTTCATTCTTTTTTTTCTTTTATTCGTTTTCACATTTAGAGTCTTCTCGTACTCCACATCTCTTTGATGCTTTCACTATATTGTCTTGCCCTCTCTCTCTCTCTCTCTCTCTCTCTCTCTCTCTCTTTCTCCCGCTCTCCTCCTCTCCCCTCTATCTCGTTCTCTCTCTCTCTCTCTCTCTCTCTCTCGTTCTCTCTTCTCTTTGTTGCGGAGAGTATGCAGAAGCGAAGGAAATATCTGTGGATGGTTGCATCATCCTCCCTTCGGAATGACAAAAGCAGAAACGGCGCCAGAGAGCCTGGGCAGTGAAGTAAATGGAAGGAAAGAGCTACGCAGTGAAAGTCCACTCGGGATGAGAGCAGCTGCCAGGCTACCATGGGGATCACTATTCCTTCTATATTCCTTCCACGTGATCTCTCTCTCTCTATCCCTCTCGCTCTCTGGTTGTTTCTTTCTCCAGCTCTCTCTCTTTCTCTCATCTCTCTCTCTCGCTTTTCTCTCTTTATCTCTTTTTATTTCTGTTCAAGTCTCGTTCCTCCTCTACTACATTTCCAGTAGGAATTATTTTTTAAACATAGCACAAGCTATTTTCACGCTATTTGCTATAGCATTACCATCCCTGCAGATGTTTGCATGAGGGAATTTTCGCACTACACCTTGATAGCCTGCCTAGGCGTCCGTGATAAGGGAGAAACGAGTGGAAAGATAAAAAGGAGAGGGAATCACTGCACGATGTGAAAAAGAAAACGGAAGGTAGATTATGAGATAGGGAGATCTGGACAGAGAGATAAAGGCCACAGCACATGTGAAGCTTTGACTGGCTCATGTACCTCTTCCCTTTTTTGCCATTCAAACATATACTAAAGTTTCAAGAGTCGAAAACATGGATTGCTTTTTATTAGTAACACGAAAGACAGCAAGCTACAGATTATCAATATGCCACTTAGTATATGAACAATCTTGATTTGTTTTCTTTCTTTCTATGAGAATTGAAATGATCTTGTTGGTTTGCTTCCTTGTCGACTGCACCGGACTGAATCAGTTCATGCTCAATCTGATGCAAGAGCCTCTCCTCTTGCATTACCGGGGGCGAGAGAAGAGAGAGAGAGAGAGCGGAGAACAAGGACAGAAGTGGAGTGGGAGGTTGACAATGTATAGCAAATTCTACGATAAGCGAACGAACGGGGGTGGATGAAATACATAGTTTCCATGGAATATTTGGGAAACGGGTGAGAAAATAGATGGGCTTGATCACGTAAGCCAATTGTGTGTCAGACGCTCCCAAAGGGCACGGTTTGTTTGTGGAGGGATGATGAGACGCAGTGGGGAGCGTGGGATTGGGCTCTACGCAGCTATTGACACAGTGGTTAAGCCCTGTTTTCTCTAACGTGCCAACTCTCTCTCTCTCTCTCTCTCTCTCACGCTCTCTCTCGCTCGCTCTCTCTCGCTCTCTCTCTCTCTCTCTCTGTGTCTCCTCTATTTTCTCTTCTTCTTTCTATGGTTCCTTCTTTTTCATTCCTCATCTCTCTCCTTCTATTAGCTACACTCCCATTTTTGCCATCAACTGATCCCTTCTTGCCATAAGTTTTTGTGTGTGTTGTCTCTCTATAGATATCTTTATCTTTCTCTCTTTTCCTCTATCGCTGTCTTTATTTCTCTCCTCTCTCTCGCACACTCCCTCTAAGCTTCAATGACCTGGCGGAAGCTCGATTGACTGAGAGACACGATGATTTGGAGAGCTCGAGAAGGTGCAAATGAATAACACTGCCAGCAAACATTTGACGCAGATCAGGGTCAAGCGATGAAAGGAAATGGGGCACGTGAACGATGCAGCTTAATGTCGTTGGATATATTTCTGATGAAAATTTATTCTTTTAGGAATGGGTATATGATAAATTGGGCAGGAAATATGGTTTGGTTGCAGAGGCTGGGAGCGTGGGGATGTCTCTGGTGGTCTGGGCCAGCTCAGGCGTCTTCACTGCCATCGGCGCCTTCTGCTACGCCGAACTTGGTTCGCTCTTATTCTGCTTTACGGCGAAGTAGTCGATCTATGCAGTGATGTGAACTTTACAAAAGCGTGAATGTTTTATTAATCTATTTTAATTTGAAGGCACTCTGATTCGCAAGTCTGGTGGTGATTATGCGTACATAATGGAGGCTTTTGGACCTCTTCTCGCGTTCCTTCGTCTTTGGATCGAGGCCATCGTTGTTCGGTCAGTCTTTCATTCCCTGTCAATATATTCCTCCAGTGATCCTCCTCTTCCTCCATCTTATAGTTTTCTCCCTCTTTATCCTTTCACATCTTCCTCATTTGTCAGTTGCTAATGTTGACTCATTCACATGCCATTCTTGACCTGCTACCATGATCCGGAGTATCTTCTTCCCTTTCTCTGTCTATCAGCCTCTATATGTGACTCTCTGGCTATATTAGTATTTTTCTGTCTCTCTTTCTCTCCGTATCTCTCTGTCTCTCTATCTCACGTACTCTCTTTCTCCCGTTCCTCCTTTCTCTGCTAGTGTTCTCTGACTCTCCACCTCATATGAAAGTGGCCAAGTCTCCCTCCTTTCTGTCAACCCAAGAAAGATTATGATCGTGAGTATGGCGCGGATGCTTTGAAAGAGGAATGAGATATGCGATATCCTTGAGATGTCGGCTGATTGCTTCTTGGGATAAGAAGAAGATACTGCCTAGGGACCCTCATTACCAGAAATGTTTAGAAGCTTTTTCGTGTTTGAATGTTAGCACATGAATTGCCTACAGCTGGTCACGTGTCCTTTCTTATCAGCTCAGTACTGTGTAGCGGTGCAATCTTTTCCGACGGACTCTCACCGTAAGGTGTAAAAAGTAGGGTTTATCGCGGGATTACTGCTTTATCTCTCTAATCTAGGGGAAGTGTTGCTGCTTGCCTATTCATATACACTATTCTTCGGGAAGGGGCGTTTTTCTTATAGTTGGGAAGCAGTTGTATACGTAATTCCAGACAGAGCAATAAGAACTGGCAGGTAAAAGTCCAGTCAGTAAAATAATTCAGTAGTCTGATTTTCTCTAATGAAAAAAAGCAGGTTATACTGATGGTTGCTTTTTTTTAAGCTCTTTCCCACACCTCTCCCCCTCTTCCCCTCTCGCGCTCTCTCTCTCTTTCTCTCTCTCTCTCATCCACTCTCTCTCTCATCCACTCTCTCTCTCTCTCTCTCTTTCTCTCTCTCATTCACACTCTCTCTCTCTTTCTCTCTTTCTCTCTCTCTCTCTCCCTCCTATATTGCTTCCTCATATCAGTCTGACTTCTCTCTTCTTGCAGCCCATGCACCGTGACGATCGTTGCTCTGACCTTCGCCATCTACATCCTCCGTCCGTTCTACCCTCACTGCCCTCCTCCCGATGGCATACCCGAGCTCTTGGCAGTCTGCCTCATCGGTACTTTCTTTTTCTTTTTCATTCTAATATAATGGAGTTATTTCGGACTTTTAAACTAATCTGAAAGTAAAAGTTAGTTAATATTCTTAATTTATAATTACTCTGTCCGGCAATGAGTGACGGATCAAGCTTTGATCGATGGGAGCCAGTTAATTAGCTGAAGTGCTTGCAGTGCTGATGACAGCCATCAACTGCATGTCTGTGCGGGCTGCTACCTTCGTCCAAGACTTCTTCACCATAGCCAAGGTCGTCGCTCTTCTTCTCATCATTGGCACTGGCATCGTCCTTCTCTGCTCAGGTTATCAATTTACCACACTTATAGCTATTTTGCCGCGTCTCTCCTTCATTCCTCTCTCTCTCTCACTCTCTCTCTCTCTCCCTCTCTCTCTCTCTCTCTCGCTCTCTCTCTCTCTCTCTTCTCTCCACCTCTTCTTTCCGTTTGATTAAAAAAGCCTCTTACTTTTTTATTCTCAAGGTTTGACTTGCAGGCGAGGGCCGTTACCGTGACTCGTTCGAGAATCTGTTCGAGAACACTTCAAAGGACTTTTCCACCATATCGCTTGCCTTTTACTCTGGTCTCTTCGCCTACTCCGGCTGGAACTTCCTCAACTTCATTGTCGAGGAACTTCAGAATCCGAAACGGTTACTGCTGCTGTCTTTCCTCTCGGTTGTTCACAGTATGCTGTGATTACAGTAACCTCCCTCTGGCCATCGCCATCTCCATCTCGACATGCACAATCATCTACGTCCTCACCAATGTTGCTCTCTACACAGCCATCTCTCCCGATGAGATGCTCGCGAGTCCAGCCGTCGCTGTGGTACGGTAGCTTCTTCCTTTTGCGTCTTGAGATGCTTAATGCATTTCAAGTCATTCTTTGAGTTTGCATTTGTGTTGAGAAATTTCAGAGGTTAATTTAATTTTCTCGAATA
>CALZFC010000015.1:6057500-6215000 GCA_945643635.1 Allodiplogaster sudhausi
CGGCCCGGGCCGGCCCGGGCCAGCCCGGCAACTCTCCAGGCCGGGCCCGGGCCGGCCCGGTAACGTCCAGGCCGGGCCCGGGCCGGCCCGGTAAGGTCCAGGCCGGGCCCGGGCCGGCCCGGTAACGTCCAGGCCGGGCCCGGGCCGGGCCCTACTTCCAAAAATATCTGGCGGGCCGGGTCCGGGCCGGCCCGCTGCCTGTCGGGCCGGGACGGGCCGGGCCCTGATTTCCAAGGCCCGGCCCGGGCCTGGCCCGGGCCAGGTTTTCAACCGTAAAATTTGCTTAGGTGGAGCAAAAACACGGGCGGGTTAAATATAATGCATCAAAAATACGTGTAATTTTTGCAGACGTTGCCCAAATCTATCAAAACAGGTCAAAAACGCGAAAAAACAGGATTTTGTTTTGTTTAAACCATCATATATTCGGCCTTATTTTTGGATGCCGACGTTTCATTAGGCGTGAAAGGCTAGAAATTAGGCCCGGGACAAGCCCGGGCCGGGCCCGGATTTTAAATTCAGATGCGGGCCGGGCCCGGGCTGGCCCGCGTTCGATAAGGCCGGGCCCGGGCCGGGCCTTGTACCATTCGGGCCGGCCCGGGACAGGCCCGCTAATTTATATTAGGACCGGGCCCGGGCCGGGCCGTAAAAATCATCAGCGGGCCGGGCCGGGCCGCGGGCCGCCCGCGGGCCTGGCCCGGGCCGCCCACCCCTGGATGGGAGAACCTCGGATCAAGGCAGTCGCTCCGCTCTCAAGTACTCTATTTTTATTTGTTGTCGTATAATGGCAGAAGTAAAATATGGTTGTAGTTCTGCTCATGCCCATTTTCTGTAGACGAGTTCATCGTTTAACGTATTGCCTCGTGTTCTCTAGCATGATATTTCATTCAGTCTTTGTCAAGCTTTGTGTATGTTTTCGGCCATGAGTATGTTTACACTCTCTGCAGATGGTGCAGGCCGACTCTTCCTCCGACCAGCCCATGGACCAACAGCTGTCCTCGTCACAGTCACAAGCCATAGTTGAACACTGCTCCTGCCCCATCTGCTTCGAGATCTACGGTGCGTTTCGGCCACCCTGCTCTTCTTCTATTTCTATTGCATGCGGGAATTTGGGCCTTAAAAATAGCATTGCACTTGTTTCAGAGCATAACAAGCACACTCCTCTTTCTCTTCACTGTGGCCATTCGCTGTGTATCGAATGCATTCGAAGCATTTCTGCTCACCAGGAGTTTGCAGAGTATGTTTTTGCAATTGTATCAACCTTCTATAATGGCAAATACCATTTGTGTTTTAGACTGGAATGCCCGATATGCAAGACGAAGACTCCGGGGACTCAGAAGCAGCTTCTCTCATTGCCGAAGAACTATTCTCTTCTCAGTGCGTTATCGTTTTAAAACAAGTTGACCAGTTCATACGGTTCTTTTTTGTATTTTTTGTGAGGTTTTTTTTTGCTAACGTGAGCGATGGAATGAGATGTGAGAGTTGCACTTGATGCTTTGAGGCGTCTTGGAGACGACTCAGCTGAGCAGCGACGACAAGCTGCACTCCTGCATCTCTTGCAAGGATCGCTTTCTCCAGAAGCATCTTCGCATCTGCGCCAAGTGCTATCCAGTCAGGATTAAATCATCCAAATTTGATTTCGCGCATGCTGAGAAATTACGGTAGCCATCTCACTGTATACGGTATTTAAGGGAGGCGAACTGATCTGCACCTCGTGTGCCATCGATGGCCACAACGGCCACAAGCTGATCAAATATGACGAAGAGCTGTTCAAGGTCACCGTTTTTCTATTTGCGTTTCTGTTAAGCACTGTGCACGGCGTGTCAAGGCGGACTTTCAATAAATATTAGTGCGAAGGTCAGTGCCAAAACGGTTTCACAGAAACGGCACGCGGTATGCTCACCGAATGCACAAAAAAGTGCTGGCATTTTGCCAAAACTAAATTCCCGCCAAATATTCAAATTGTGCCCCATTGGAAAATGAATGCTACGGTAGTTTTGGCAAAATGCCACCACTTTTTTGGGCAAAATGCCAGCACATTTCAAAGTTCACGTTTGCACTGCGTTAACCCACCGTGCTTTGGATTGTAAAGAGGTCTGATTGGCTGCTGCCGGGTAAATTGGACTGTTTGAATGGAGTTTGTCTGTCATTGAAGGCCCGCGCCGTGTGCAAAGAGCGACTGAAGGTTGTGGAGAATATGCTGGAGTCAGCGAAGGAGACCTGCAAGGAGAAGACGGGCAATCTCATTGCCGTTCTCAATCGCCTCGTCGAGGTTCCGTTCTATTTCTCCTTGCTATTCTAGACTTCTTTTTTTCTAGCACTATGACGATTTCAAATTGCCGTCGTCGTTCGCGGAAGTAGCCGACCGAGTTCTCGTGCCAGAAGATGTCAATGAACTAGCAGAGACTGCCGATTCTCTCGCTGCCGAATTCGAGAGGTTCGTCCAGAAAATCGGCGAGAAGATGGATGCAGCGAAGGATGTTGCTGAGGTATGGTAGATGACATCTCTCTTACTCTTTCACTCTCTCACTACTTCTCTCTACCTCTCTCTCACTTTCTCTCTCGTACTCTCTCTCTCTCTCTCTCTCGCTCTTTCTCTCTACCTCTCCCTCTCTCTCACTCCTTTTCTCTATGTCTCACTCCTCTCTCCTTCTCCCTCTGTCTCACTCCTTCTCTCTTCCTTATTACATCTTCAAAAAATTGAACGAATATCATTGGATCAGAGACAGCTGGAACTGTTCGATATGAAGGAAATGCCGGCAGATCTGGTTGGAATGCTGGAGCAGAAGGGAATGGATGTGAGCGAGTTGAAGAATTAAGGTGGCCGTGGCCTTGCCGCTCCCTAGATGGCAGCGCTTGGGTATTCTTTTTTGTTCCCATTTCGCTTCCGTTTTTGTTTAAATAATCCTGGCAGCGATGCATCTCTTCTTCTCGTCTGCTGTACATACCTTGTTTTGTTATCACTTGTGCTTTATAAGTGTGCCTTTCCTGTTCCTTCTATCTCTACTCCACGATGCCATTTAGTCTTCTAGAAGAGAAAGGGTGCAGATGCCTAGAACTAGAAGGCATGGTCAGGGTTGAGTATTGCAATCGCTCGCAGTGAATTGGTACCTGTCGTGGCCTCTTACTCTTTCGATTCCTGATATTTGCTGCTCAGCGAGTGCTTTATGGCGCGAATCTCAAGTTTCTGCAATCCTTCTTTTTCTTCATGACATTTTATTTATTTTTATCAAACGGATACCGTATTTAATGCTCACAAAACCCTCATTCATTAAGTCTGTTATCTTGTTTTATTATGTATTTGCTTTATTTCTGCTGCCGCTGTTCTTGCTATCACTTCCAAGTTGTATGATATAGTCTTCTCAAGCGATGTAATTAATGTTAAGTAAAAACACTTGTTTATATCAATTGCAGTTTTCCATAGAAAAATGTAGACATGAAGTTGGGAGAATTTGAAACCGGAATGCGGGATCGTATGACTTCTTAAGCTGCTGGGCAGTAGGAGATTCCAGGGCTCGTGCTGAAATGCCATAGGAATAAATGAGATAAGGAGCTGCAGGCAACTGACTAGGCATTCCAGATTTGTGCCTGAACGCTCTTCAGCACTGCTCCGAAAAGTGTTGCTGGGTCCGTGGCCGTGTAGGCGCAGTTCTTTGACGATAGTGCCTGAAAGAAGCGCTGGGTGTGAATCTAAGGATCACATATGCTTTCTTATCTATTCCTCCATAGCTGTTGTGCAATGTGTTGTTTCTATGTGAATACACCTCTAGCTTGGCCGGCTCCAGCTTGTTTCCGTATCCGATTGTGATGAGTCCGTAGCTGTTCTGCTTCCGAATGTCCACTGCAGCCGCCACGGCCGCCGCTTGGTCCTCGAAGCTGAAGCACAACATTTTTGCTGGCTTAGAATCAGCCAAAGGAAGCGGTAGATTAGATATTTACTCGGTGCGTTCGGTGAGCACGACGATGAGGTGGTTGGAGATGCTCGAGCGGTAGCCGTTCGACTGCTTCCGGCAGGTCTTCGGGTCATTCGCACGAGTCAAGGCCCTGGTGAAGAATTAGTGGGTCAGATGTGCTATTACACTGTCATTATTCGTTGTCAAGGATTCTTCTCTCATTATCTTGATATCAGGGCAAAAAATTTAGAAAAGAAGTTATTCGAAAGGATTGAGAACTAAGTCAAAAAGGAAAGGAAGAAGCCCCTACTTGACTATGTATTCCATGTCGCCGGGCGTAGCCAGCTGCTCGCCCTGCTCGATGGCACGGTCAAATGCATCTAGGCCACTCACTCCTCCCAAGAACGTCGACACCTACAATCACACTCTCCCTCTCTCTATCTCTCCCTCTCTCTCTCCCACTCTCTCTCCCTCTCCCTCTCTCTATCTCTCCCTCTCTCTTTCTCTCTCTCTCTCTCTCTCTCTCTCTCTTGATTGACAGAAGAGAGCAAACCATGGTCATGCCAGCCTCGCCAGGGAGAGTGATGATACCCACGTGGGCATGGGAGGGGGAGATCGTGTAGATCGACATGACTTGGTGCATGAAAGGCTTGGCCTGCAAGGTCAGGAATGACTTGTGAGAGAGAGAGGTCCAGAAGGAATACTCACGACGCTCTCATAGAAGACGTTGTTGTCATTCTCGCTGACATCGACAAGGAAATAGATGTCAAAGCTAATATCGGCAGGACCAATCGGCCGGCCAGCTAAAAGTTCCAATTTTACATATCGCCAGACTCGAGGATCCCGAATCATTAAAACAGTAATTAATTCCTCAAAAATTTAACGAATGCCATCGACCCATAAGTAGTAATGAATTACTCTCCCCGTTGATTCCCCCTGCTCTTGCTTTGACTTTATAATCATTTAGCGAAAGCCGTAGACTGCTACGTGTTGCCGTAGCTGGTGCATTGCTGTGCTCAGAACACTTGGAAGAGAAACAGAGGTTCTTTATGCAGGCAAGTCAATAGCAAGCGAACAAGCATGGACAGGCCATTCAGTCGGGAAGGAAAGAGAAGGGGAGATAGACACCGGCCAACTGAGAAGGATCTGATAGGATAAGTCTGAGTAAAAACACGAATGAGAGGGGGTGAGAACCAGGGAAGAGCGCGCGCGAGAGAGAGAGAGAGAGAGAGAGAGAGAAGGGTATCAGAATTTTTTCTGAAAAAGGTCGAAATAATAAATGAGAGGAGTCCCATCTCTTAGCGGACAAAGACTACGCTCGCCGCAAGCAGAAGAGGGAAGAAGAATGTGGAGGGGCTGGAAGTGGATCCGCCATCTTCGCGGTTCGCATTGTCGGTGGTTGTCGGGGGCTTAGTAACAGTGGTGGGCCTGGCGGTCGAGGTAGAGGAGGAAGCCGGCGGCTGGTCGGTGGACCCCGTTCCAGTGAAGGGAGGCACGGGAGGAGTTGCAGAGGAAGAGCCAGGCAAGCCTGAAGAGGGCGAGATCGAAGAGACCGAGACAGACGAGGGGCTGGCAGAGGAGGCAGAAGAGGCAGAGGAAGCAGAGGAGCCAGTGCCCGGTGACGGGGGAGAGGCCGAGCCTGTGAGAGAGCACGCAGTCAGAAGAGACACAGAGTGCGGAAGCGAGAGAATGACAATGCACAAGAGTAGCAGAAGGGGAAGGCTTCTTCGAGCCAAACGAAACGAGTTCTTTTCTTACGAAAGAAATTGCATTTTCTTTAACACCACTTTTATTTAAACTGATGATTGATAAAGTAATTTGTTTGCTTGTTGAAATGAGAACTCTACCGGTGTAACGAAGAGAAACGAGAGGAAGTGCTGAGGAAGTGTTTATCGGAATGTGTAAGAACAACAACAGATTGGATCTAGAAGAAGAAGAGGTGAAGGGTGACAGAGGAGTAGCAAAGGCAGTCTAAGATCTTTTCTTTAAGTCTCAGGCTCTCTCGCTCCTAGAAAAGCCAGCCTTTCTCTCTGATCTGACTTGATCCAGTAGGCTTGGGAGGAGTGACGGGCGGCAGAGGAGTCGAGCCCCAGGTTCCGTTACCAGTGAGGCAGTACGTGAAGGCCATGCTAAACCGATTCTTTCTTTTTGCGGCTGTCGATTAACAAAACAAGCTCACGATACTGCTCTGTTTAATTGTAATTGGACTATATCGAGCCATCATGTGTATTGAAGGAATAAAGAAGAAGTGCATGACTTACCGCGCGAAAGTCTGCATGACGGTGTCGGAGCCGGAGACGCCGAGATAGATGACGTCATCCAGGTCGCAGCCGAAGGGTTTCGAGAAGTATTCGTACGTGCAGTTGCCGCGTCGCTCGATCTCAGAGAAGTAGTCGGGACGCTCGATCGGATCGCGCTGAGGAATGCAAGGGCTAGCCACTCTAGTCGAGGGAGAGAGGGAGAATGACATTCTCAGCTCGGCAGAGACTGAGACTTACACCAGAGCTAGAGATCCAGGCCTGTGTGTAGAAGAGGTTGCCACGGATGAAGCCCGAGGCATCGGGGTCGATGAGATGGAAGACGGGGTAGTTGATGGCGTTGGCCACGGCGTACGGCTTCACGTCGTCGATGTGCTCGCTGTTCTGAAAGAAAGGAAGAGAATCTGTCACGAGCAGAAGAGAGATAGAAAGTGAGCTTGCCTGCGTGAAGCCGACGACGACTTGAACTCCTCCGACGGAATACAAACTCGCCACGCACTTTGTATTCGGTGGAGAGGACACCTGAAGCACAGGCAAGATTCTCGCTTCTTTTATTGGTTGTTCATTCCCAGCCCTACTTATGCCACTTCTCAATATATGTTTGTATGTATGTACATATGTGCATATGTATACATACATACATACATATGTATGTATCATCACAAAGGAAAAAGGAATATATTAGCTGACAGTAATCTTGTGTGTTCCCGGAGCGTTCTTTTCATACGAATACAAGGACTGCTTCGTTGTGTTGACAATGGCAGTCAGGAGGTCGCCATCCTTCATCGGCCCCTTCAAGAATTCTCTATTCATACCAGACAAGTAACACATCTCCATCACAGAACTCTGATGTCTGAGCCGAAACAGGTATGCTTAAACTATTTCTTTTATAAGCTGAAGTGTTAGAGTTAAACCTCAATGGACACACTGGCCGCAGTTCCAGAGATGGAAACGTACGCACGTGTAACATTGGAGTCAAGCTGAAATGAGGGTATTCAGTTGTTAAAAGCTGAAGAAGAGAGACTCTAGGTCAAAATTCGGGAATTTTTTATTTTATTACAGTTGTTTCTGGTTCCCTAAATATGCGTTACGCTTATTTGTAGCTTATGAAACCAAGAAAGAATTTCGATGCCAGAACGATCAAAAATTCTACAAGGATACGTCTTGATGTGCAAGGAGAAGAAGCGCGATCCGACCTGGAAGTACTGGACAAAGTTGCAGTCGACTTGCGAGGCGACCTCCATGGTCGATGCGCCGTACATCGTAGGAAGGAGAGTCTTCATCTCCTGCAGAGGTCCACCCTTTGCATTAGCAAGACAGAAACCATCGGCACAGTAAATGTAACATCTTAGAATGTCACAAAATGTTGGTCTAATATATTAGTAAATGACTGACATCGACGATAGTGGCGGGAGAAGTGAGGAAGAAGGCACCGCCGGTGGAGAGAGCGAATCGGGCGACGTGCGCGTAGATGTCTTTTCCGATCTGGCCAGGGCAGACCTTCTCAGGCGAGTGAGACAACAAGTACGACACCTGCCAATGCGTTCGTTCCCACTTTGTCTCCTAAGGCAGAAACAACCTTGGGATTGTGGATGCTGAATTGGGTGTACACCAGGGAGGCCTGGTCTTCGTCGTTTGGAATGGCCCGAGTAACAATGAACACCTCCGAGCCATCCAGCCAGAGGTCGTTGTCGAAGAGGTGGCCAAGTGCACTGCAAGTCGAGCTTGTCGTTCCAAGTCATTTTATAAACTAGTGATTCTTAATGCGGATGGAAGAGTTTTGCACAAGTACTTTTGGTACATGCACGAGTGTATGTATGCATGTGAATGCGTGTCCGAATGGACAAATCTACTCAAGATAAATGTAACCTGTAGATCGGCAAGTCGCACAGTCCATCTTCAGTCGCCTCGTCGGCGTAATGCTGAATTTGAACGGCGATTTCTGTGAGATTCGAGGACAAGTAAGATTTGTCGGCGATTCCCTTGGCTGTAAAAGGAATAATAACTGATGGCACCTCTACAACTGATAGAATCTCATGACTTCCATTCATATCATCAATGCACACACACAAGGTCCTTTTAGAATGGGTATTCTCAAAGAGAGAGAAAGACATACAATCGAAGCTGACGACTTCGTAGTGCTCAAACCACTTGGAATGGTCAGCCATGGCAGCATCCACGATGGCCTGGAGGTTGTTAGCCAGCTGAAGGGAGAAAGTGAGAGTCATTCCGATCTTCATTTAATCCACACAGCAATCAAGTTGAACACCAGGTCCTTCATACAAAACAGAAAAGCAGAAGGAAGATAAAGACTTGTGAAACGAACATTCTTCAAGGAATCGGCGTTCAGCTTGCTCTTCTCCACCACAAAAGCGAGCGTCTTTCCGTCGTTGGTGAAAGTGTGACCAGACTGCGAAGTGCAGAAGGCTGCAAAAGAAGATAGGAGAGAGAGAGAGAGTGAGTAAGGATAGAGAGAGAGAGGGAGAGAGGGTGGAAGAGCGAGTGATAGAGAGGGAGACTGACTGAATTGGCAAGCGGGTCCTCCGTATCCCTGAGGGCAAGTGCAGGTTCTTTCGTCGTTATTGAGTGTGCCTCCGTTCTGGCAAATCGGAGTCTGGCAAAAGAGTCCCGTCCAGTAATCCGCACACACGCAGTTCCCCTCGAAGGACATCCCTCCATTCGCGCAGAAGAAGTCTGAAAAGGAGAGTCAGTCAGAGAAGAGAGAGAGATGGAGAGAGAGAGAGGGAGGAGAGAGAGAAGAGAGAGGGAGGAGTGAGAGAGGAAGGAGGGAAGCAGACCGTGGCGGGCGCAGATGCCAGTAGTCACGCGCTGGAACGTGTTGCCCGTATCGTCGACACCGATATTCTGCAAAAGAATAAAGAAATGTACGTAAGTGATAGGGCATAATATGTTTTTAAGCTTAACGGGAAAATTTAAAACTATTTGTTTGTTTACAAGAAGTAGGATGGGAGAAAGGAACGAACGAGAATGGAGAAGTCATCTCCGCCAGTCTGGTCGCAGCTGATTGGCTGGGTGATGAAGTCGTAGTTGCAGCCAATCCTCGGCATGTACACAGCAGCCTGCAGCACTCTCCCTCTTCAGTGAAATCAAAGCCATTCAATCTTTACCGAATATACATACATATGCACATATTTCATAGGTGTCAAGAAATATTAAATAGTTCCCCTCCTCTCAACCCCTCCTCCCCTTGTATCTTGAAGCAGTCTTTTCATTTCTAATGTACCTCCAGAAGCTGGGCGCTTGTCTGGCCGAAGGAGTAGAGCAGGGCGTGAGTCATGTACGAAGTGTCCTTGTTGCCCTCGATCGCAACCGAAGTGATCAGGTAGTTTGCGCCTGAGAGAGAGAGAGAGAGAGGAAAGGAGTTGGCATGGAATTTAAGCAGGTGGCGAAAACTTGGCAAATCAAGGTGGGTTGCGACACTTGAAGCCGGGGTGGAACGAATGCCAAAAGTGAATTTTTACCCAAAATTTCAGTAACATTCATTGTGGGGTAGAGCATTAGAGCAACCCAAAATCAATACGGGCCTGTAACTCAAGTAATTCATATTCAACCCAAGAAAGTTTTGGAGGGACTGGAGAGGATAGGAACAGGAGAGAGAGGGAGAGATAGCGCCATACGAGAAGCCTTGTTGGCGGTTGTCTCGGGGAAGTCCTCGTGGATGTTCTCGTTGAATCCCGTCTCCACGACAACAGCCGACTGGGCTCGAACCTAAATTCAGAATGCTACCAAGACTGTCTGCCTCCGATATTTCTTTCTCAAAAATATATGCTAAATTTCCCGAAACAGCAAAATGAAACCTCGACGTAGCAGGAATTTGTGATCTCATGCGGGACGGTCTGCACAGTGGCGTAGTACTTGCCAGGCGAGAGGTCGTCTACAAGGGATTATCAATCTACTCTTTTGTATTTCTATCGTGTCCTCCCCTGTATTGTGAGATAGATGCCGACAGAAAAATATAATGGAATGAAACAGAAACCATCGCCGATGCGTCCAGGGACGTGGTCGAGGTCATAGGCAAACTTCTGGCAGACGACGGACTTCTGTGCTGAGCATTCAGAGGCAACCCTGCAAAGCACGCATCTCACTCTGAACAGCCAACTCTTTTTCTGTTCTTCTCCTCACTTAAAGCACCCGCTAAAACATGGATTCAACAAAGCATTTGGATCCAGAAGGTTGGGTCCTCGATACCCAAATATTTCTTTTCCAAATTATAATAACAAATAGTCTCTTTGTTTCTCTTAACATACCAGAATCCATCCGTGTTCATATAGGCACAAGGAGTCGCATCAGGATTGGCGGGAGGCGTGTTGTCCTTCCAGAAGGTGTCCTTGCCGAGCGGTCCAGTCTTGCCGCCTCCATAGTCGAAGACCCACTTTCCATTCAGGTAACGCAGACCCAGCCAAACCTCGATCTTGTTCAGGGCTTCTGAAACAACGCCAATTCCTACAGAAACGTAAACAGCCGCATACACACGAGCGTACATTTTATCGTATTCTTCGTTGCATTAAATAATAGCAACAAACCCACTTTAAGACCAGGCTTCCGCTAACCAAGGAGGTAGGTGTGCTTCGTTGTTGTGAGGTCGTCCACGACAACTGCACCCTTGGCGGCGCAGGAATCAAAAGCGCCAGTGCCAGTCTGCCTCAAGCCATCGAAGCGGATGCAGTACTGAGACACTTTGTGCCACTCCTGGTCACATGCTGAAAGAAGAAAAAAAAAGAGAGAGAGAGAGAGAGAGAGAGAGAGAGAGAGAGAGAGAGAGAGAGAGATAATGAGGCAGGAGGGTAGCAATGGGAATAAAAAGGAAGGTGCTTGAAATAAAATCCATTTGAGGAATCTCTGCAAAGAGAAATTTTTTATCTCCATTCATTGGTGCTTCAGGATAGTGAATACTAATATTTCTTATAAAAAGTGATTAGAGGAAGACTCACGGTTTCTGTATTCGATAATGTTCCATCCGGTCTGCGGGTCATTCACGATCGAGATTGGGTCGTCGAGGGCGCGCCCTTCAAGCAATACAAATATTCGTATTCTCTTTTCATAGGCAGAAATCCCAACCATCGGCCTTGAAAGCAGTGGCCGAGCTGTTGAAGCCACGCACGATCAGCTGAAACAAAACCACATTCAGAGAGCCATCGGCACCACAAAGAAAAACCTGAAGAGTCTGAGTGTGGCCGTCAACGGGGAAGAAGACATTCTGAGGCTTCGTGCAGTCGTCGAAGCGGCGTTGGTACACCACGCCAGAGGAGTACAGCGACGGCAGCACTCGAGACGCGTACGCCACCTGCCATATCAGCTCGCCCTCTTCTCTCACCCTCCTCTATTTACATATCTTCTTCCTCTCTTTCTTCTCTCTCACTCTCTTCTCTTTTCTTCCTCTCTTCTCTCTCTCTCTCTTCGTTCTCTCCTCTCTATCTCATCAATGTATCTCTCTCCAATTCCAGCCCAGAATCAACGCACGTTCGGAGAGTTGAAGCGGTAGAAATGTCCATCAGAACGCTTGGCTGACACCATAAGATACTGGAAGTCCGACTCGTTTGCATTGCAGTAGAAGCCCTGGTCCTTTGGCAGATAGGTCTGGAATGAGTTGAGTTAAGAAGAGAGTTCGGATGAAATAGAGAGAGGGGAACTAGCCTGGAAGACATTGAGCAGAACGCGCATCTCTCGAAGCTCTTCCATGACACGCGCCGCCTTCAGCACGTTCTCCAGGTTGTCGGGGATGCTCGACTGCAAGGGGCGGGAATAGCCTCTGGCGCTCTGCCAATTCCCTCTTGGACTAACTTGGTAGACCGAGATGATGCTGTTGACAGGCATGTCGCGCAGCACGAGCACCGCGTGCAGTGCTTCCCACGTGTTCACCACGCATCCTCAACCATTTGGAATACAGTCAACAAGGGACTTGCTCGCTCAATACGTTAAATTTCTTACACTCTTAAATGGCAACTTGTAACCAACGATACCCGTATCAGTAATTGGAATGGATAGATTGGCGTATTGATTGATGACATCGAGGACTCGAGTGTAGCTGCCTGTTCCCGCTTCCACCATCACGTCGCCCCCTTAAAGGAGGTATCCGGGGAATAATTAACCTAGGTTTTGTTCAATGTGGATCAGTTCGTCTTGGCGTAAAACATATATACAGAAAGTTTGAGCGATTTTCTTTCGTTACATACTGAGCAATAGTAACGTGAAATCTGGCGGGTAGAGAATTAGCTACGGTAGAGCAGAGCCGCCCTCCTATTTCACATGCTCTCTCGACCGAGCGACAGGCAACTTTTTGAGCGCGCGCATTCAAACTGGTTCTCTAGCGCTACTGTAGAATTATCTGCCGGATACTTCCTTTAAGAGTCACTCTTGCGTTTGATACGGACAAGTAAGAAACGGCAAGGAAGTGCTAGCAAAGTTCCTCTAACAAGTGGAGTTGAAGCCGGCGAGGACAACTCGGCGGATCCAGTTGGGGTGCTGATCGTGCACGTCTCGCAGAACTTCTCCGAACACCGCGGCCAGGCCGGCCAGCTGCAAGAGCAACCAACGTCTCTTCCCTCCCTCAGCCCTGTTTATAAGTCATTGTCAAAGTGAAAGTAGTAGTGACCTGTTGCTGCCCCTGCTGGGTGAGCTCAATGGCGATAACAAAGTCGACGCCGAATCCATAAGAAGGACGCGGACCGAGGCGGGAGCAAGTTGCTGAACAAGTGGGATGGCAACGTATCTTTTCCGCAGTTTTCATTATTAAAAGAAGGAGAAATAACACGAAGAAAGAGGGAACTCTTCACTGACGGTACTCGCAGAATTGGCCGACGAAGCCAGCCAAGCAGGAACAACGATCGACGCCGGGCTTGCCGCCGTTGAGACACTCGATGTTCTGGCACTTGGCACCAGAGAAGAAAGGCTGGCAGATGCACGTTCCGTTCGGGCCGGCCACTCCGCCGTTCTGGCACTCGTCTGGTGGAGTTGGCGTCGGGTGGACTGCACAGGCAATTCTTATCCGTCGTCGTCTTTCACAACAACAATTACAGTTAATTCTATCTATTTTCTGACCTAAAATGATCCCTACTCATGAATGGACAGGTTGTGCAAGATCATAAACCATGAAAGGTGGAGGTAAAAAAATTAACATAAACTCCATCCGAAAAATGATATAGTAACAAAAATTATTGCATAAGGTTATAAATCTATCGCTCTCTCTCTCTCTCTCTCTCTCTCTCTCTCTCTTTTATTTATGTTCCTTCGGCTCCGAATTCACTGAAAAGAAAAAGAATGAGCATACATTGATAGCAGTACATGGCACCGGCTCGCTGGATGTAGAAGCCGACTTCGTCGCGTGCGAAGAACTAAAAACTAAGCTTTCGGTATCTCCACTCATTTTGGCTGTTCGAAAATAAAATATTTATGCTGAAAGTTGTATGAACAAAAATATAAGTGAATGGTCTGACGTTGAAGTGAAGAACTTCGTTGGCACGGTTGCATTTAAAGCCAGGGAAGTAGAAGTTATATGAGCAGCCGTCACGGAAGATGCCATTCGATGCGTACACCTGAAGAGAGAGAGAGAGAGTCTCGCTGAGTGGAGGAAGAAGTCAACTCCTCATGCCTCGATCTCGCGGTCTTCACGGTAAGTGTAGATGTTGAGGGCGGCGAAGACGCGGTCCGGCCGGGTCACGGGGTACTCGTTCAGGTGGAAGACTGGCGAAGACTCCACGTCTGCAATTGGGAATGAATCAATGAAGAGTCGCCATTCTTCTCTTTTCATACTTTAGTTCACACTTGATTCTAACGTACTGGCCACAGGCTGCATGAAAGTGCCATCAATGGCGAGTTCAGTGGTGAAAGCCCAGAAGAGATCTCCGGGCGGGCGGAGAGAGAAGGAGAGAGATGACGACTGCAGACACTCTCTCCATCACCACTCAGAGCGACGATCAAAGATTCTTCTTACCTGGTAGACTCGGAATTGGCAGCTGGACTGAATGGGGTTCGTGGCCGCGGAGAACTCGTAGTTACCAACCGCCGGATTTCTCAGCTCCCTGCAGATTAGCCTCCCACAATATTCATACACGTTCACTATTCCGTAGTCAAGATTTGTTAAATAGTAGCCTGGGTATTTCGATTGAAGGATTGCACAACTTTATATATTTACTTCGTCTTCTGAACAAAGAAAAAGATGGAAGGGTGTACCAAATAGTGAGATCGTCTCCATCCGAGTAGACCTTGATGGGAATGGCAATGTTGCCGTCGGGTCCATGAAGGATCATGAAGAACTGGCGTCCCTTTCCGACGATGACGAGGTTGTCCACTCGACGGTCAACCGAGATCGTCTTTTTCAGATTATTGTCCGAGCCGCAGAACAGACGGTCACCACTCAGAAGAAGCTGACTACGATATGCGGTGTAGCGGAGATGGTTGTAGAGTACCTGGAGTCAATTGTAGAGAGAAAGAGAGAAAGGGAGGAAATAGAGAGAGAGTGAGCAGGTATAGAGGGAGAGAGAGGTAGACAGAGAGAGAGAGATAGAGTAGGACCCATGAAGAGAGAGCACTAGAGCGTTGAGAATGTGAGCGATTGCAAGACCATAATCTCAAGAAAAATGTAAAAAATGAGGCTGACATCGCGGACGTTGCTGGAGTTCTTGACGTAGACAGCAATGCCAGAAGTGCGCGCCGTGATGTCATCTAGTGCCTGCAAATCTTTTCATGAACAGATCCCAATGGAAGAGTACTCATTCTGACACAATAGATGTAACTTTTAGCTTATTATTTAAAAAAAATGAAATGACTTGGAAGGCGGGTGAGTCCTCGTCTGGGCTACATGGGTCACTCGCAGAGGGTTGCACGTAGATGTAGTTCAGCTGTGATAAAGAAGCACTCACTCATTCTCTCTCTCTCTCTCAATTGCACTCTCTCTTCCTCTCTCTTTCTCTTCTCATTGTATTCCTCCTCACCGGCGCTCTCCAGAAAGAGTCCAATTGGAAGACTGCTTCGAGGTCACTGTTGTAGTCATTTGGGAGTGCGTCAGTAATTATGTAGAGTGGGGATTTGTTAGTGATCAGCAGATCAGTCAATGCCTGTAGAATATAATTTCATTCTATTAATTCTCTCAGATTGCATGCGCCTTGCCTGTACTTGTGACCCCATTCAGAAAGTCCTTCGCTAACCGTAGCCGTGGCCCCGAAGACTGCATCTGTGCAGTTCCCTGCGTTCGTCGTGGCGTTCCCGACCCACTGAAGAATCTTGTCCAGCTGCTCGACTGAGCTGTATTCGTCAGTCAGGATGATCTCTGCAGAGATTCATGTATATGAGAAGGAAGTTCGTTCCTCTTCACTCTCTCTCTCTCTCTCCAAATGTCTCACTCTCTCTCTCTCTATCCTCTCTCTCCCCTCTCTCTTTCTCTCTTTCAACCCCCCCCCCCCCATTTTTCTCTCTCACCCCATCACACTTTGCTCTTTTCTACCTAAAAAGTGTCCCACCATTGTTGTTGAATACGACGAGTGCATATCGTGAGAGATACTCGGGGTCGAACTGAACCCTGTCGATGATGTCGAGGACGGCTTGGCGGACCTTCAAATGGGGTTCCTTGCTCTCTCTCTTCCATTCTGAATGATTCCCTCCACCTGGTTGATGACGTCATTCATGGCCTGTCTCATTCGAACTACAAGAATGAGACGTGGTCGGTCGACGCTGAATCCATGGCCTGCGTGGTCCGGGCAGACGACTGGAAAGGAATGCCAGGACTTATATGAATTTGTAATGATAATTACATTCTTCATCGTCTGGCGTCAAAGACAATGAATGCCAAACCGTCTTCGCAGTGAAGTCCCGTGAAACCATTCGGACACAGACATCCTTCGCCGCTCTCAACAAACACTCCCCTATCTCATGCTCAATAGTCATCTCTTCTCATTTCTTCACCATCATTAGACACCTCTCTCTCTATCTCTCTGTCTGTCTATATCTAACTTGGAAAGTGGTTCCTCCATTGGCGCAAAGAGCGTGGTTACATGTCGGACCACTCCACATGTCTTGGCAGACGCAGTAGTTGTCTCCTCCTGGCACCTGCACTCAATTATGCATGTAGAATACATCTATCATAGCCCACTATTTGTCCTCGCCTGCTTTTGTTGTTATTATAAAGATTCGGGTTCTCGTAGGCTTTAATTTACCGTAATGAGCACTCCGCCGTTGTGGCATTCGGTCGGTGGCGTTGGCTTGGGTGTGGAGACTGCGGGGGTTGTCGAGGGAGGTGATGGATCGACTAGAAAGGAAAAAAGATAGAGAGACTGAGAAACAAATTAGAGAAACAGGAATAGAGAGTGACTACAGAGGAGATCAAATTTTTCCAGATATCATTTAAGATAAGAAAAGGTGATTTGTTGTTCTGAGGGCCGTGGCTGACCGAGACACTTGAAGGCGGCGGCGCGTCTGAAGACGTATCCGTGGAAGTCGACGCCCTCCACGACCATTGTGTAGGAGCCGGTGTCGGAGCAGAAGAAGGAGTCGATGAAGAACTCGTAGTTGCAGCCGAAGCGAGTGGACACGTGCTGAGGGCGCAGCACCACCGGAAACAGGGAACATTCCATTTGGACCATATCTTCTTTCGGTCCATTTATTTATGCTCTATAAAATGTTAATTATTATTTATATTGCACTGAATCATTTTCCTTTCCACTGGATTCATACATTTTTGGTCTCAACCAGCTCTCCTCGCCTCCTCTCTCATCACTCTCTCCCTCTCTCTCTCTTTCTCGTCCTCTTTCTCTTTCTCCTCTCTTTCTCTGTTTCTGTTTCCGTTTCTTTTTCTTTCTCTTTCTTTATTTCTTTTATTTCTCAATCTCTATATCTATCTATATCTATGTATATCTCAATCCCCTATCTCTATTCTATCTTTATCTTCACATGTCTCTCTCTTCTCTTCTCTCTCTCTCTCTCTCTCTCTCTCTCTCTCTCTCCCGCTGTCTCTCTCTCTCTTCTCTCTTTCTCCTTTTCTTTCTCTTTTTATTTCTATGTATCTTTCTCTCTCAGCATACGCTGTTCGGCGCGTATATGGTGACAGATTTGAGTGAAGAAGGGGATGGGTTGTTGTTAGCGTGGAGAGCGAGTGCGTTGAAGGAATGCACAATGGCATTCGGTGTGCCGAAGTCGTAACTTAAATTAAGTTTTCTAATTTTAAGAGACATCTTTCGAATCACAAAGAGTTTTCCATAAGATTTATTTAAATTAAATCCAACGAATAGGAAAACAGTCGTGAGGAGGAATCTCAAGGCTCACCGGTCTCGTTCATTCCCTCGCGTGAAAACACTCGATAGAGTCACTTTCGTACGCGCCTAAGAGAAAGAAAATCAGGTCTAGCACTATAAGTATACTTCCACTCATCTTTCTCTTCCTCGGTTCACAAATATCACGCTGACCGTAATGACAACTGCGCAGTTAGCGTTGAGTGCGTCGGCTGAGGAGCGAGTGAGGTACAGGCCGGGGTGAAGCTTGCTGCAATTACACAAAATGACTTCAAACTCATCGATTGCTAGATATTGGGGAAGACATGAAATCTGACTTGAAGATGGCATCGTGGTGTCGCTCGCTGAATGAGAGACGATCCGGCATGTACACTACGCCTAAACAACGCGACATTTTGGCAAGTATTCTCTTAACAATGATTGCTTGGGGGAATGCCATGCCCTGTGGATCAGTGATGGTGAGTCGAGGGTTGACATTGCGGTCTGCCTGGAGATTGATTTCGATGTAGCTGAGGGAGTCGTCGATGATCGTCGTGTGCACTTTGTCGCAGGCTCCCATTGAAGACACGTCAATTGGATAGGACTGAACACAGGAATGGTCTTGAGAAGAAGATCAATCTACTGCAAGAGTCTTACCCCATCCATGTCGTATTGGCGCGGATCAACGAACGGATTCGGCTCAACGCAGATGGCTGAAAAGAAGGTGAGAGTGAAGATCTGCTGCCCTCTCTCAATCATGGATCTAAAAGGAACGAACGGAATTCGCAGAACTGCCCGGTGTATCCTGGCATCTCGCACATCTTCGCCACCGGCAGAGCATCGCCCACCATCTGAATAGCCACTCTCTTCTTCTTTCTCACTTACATCATCCTCCTATCAATTGATCAATTACAAAATTTATCCTGGTTGCAGAAATCTCTCAAGTCTACAACTAGAGCTGCTAGTATTTGCATTGTCTTTTGACAGTGCTCTGTCTGCTCTTGTCTAACCCGCTCGGCACTCCTCTTCCTTCTGCTGTGCTCTTCTTCCAACTCCTCCGGCGCGTATCTCTCCGCGTGGTCATCGAAGTGCTTGACGAACTTGATTGTGTCGTTCGCCCGCCATGTCTTGAACACTGCAAGAGCAAGAGATCAGGAGAAGACTCTTCTTAGGGTCTCTTCCTTTCTTTCTGCACACTCTCACATTGTGAGTAGTGCATATGAAGATACAAAGAAAAGTCTCCGCTGACCGTCCAGCAAGTCTTCTTTCTGAATCTGAGCCAGAGACGATGACGCGAACAGCGCCACGGCAAAGAATGCCGCCAGCTGCCGCATACTCAAGCCGCGCCGGAAAATACAAAGGATATCGCAAGCATCTCTTATGAAAAGGCCAAATAACAAGCAGATTCCCTATTCGAGGGCAGTCTTCAAGGATGAGAAATATCAGTCTTCAATCTACAAGACACTATGCTGAGCACATTCAGCCTCCATCCCTTGAAGATGAAATGGCTCTTTTCTGCAGTCTCTCCCCTCCTCATCTTTGCCGAAAGTAATAAAAGTCCCCTCTGCCGGTTATCTGAATCGTGCGATACCTAATAAGTGTTAATGTTCGCACTTGCAACACCGTCTTTCTCTGACCTCCCCATTCTCTCGTGCCCGCTGAGTCTCTCTCGCCCACTTCTTTAGCCGCCTTCATCACAATGTCATCTTTGCTGTAATTCCAGACCATTTTAACGAGCGCTACACCTGAAATGGCAGTCTTCACTTCTTTGCTCCCTTTGTTTCTCTTTCTTCCCCTTTATCTCTGCTTATCACAAGTCTCATTAATGAGACTTGTGATAAGCAGAGATAAAGGGGAAGAATTTCTAGCATCCTTTATATCTACCACAAGAATTCTGCCGCGCGATTAATCTTACGTTGTGTCAATGACAAGCGGTCACGACCGTTTTTGGTCATGACCATGTCACTGACACTGGTCATGACCAGTATTTTTGCAGTATCTGAAGAGCTGGTGCCCAGCTCCTTGCTTATCACAAATTGCAAATTCAAACTAAACTATCATAACTTAATGAATATCCATCATTCCGTTTATAACACAACAACAAGCTTGTGGGTGCATGCGAGCAAAAGGTGAATGGGTGAATATTACTATTTGCCAAATCATCCTGTGCAGAACGCTATTAAAAATTACGGTATAAAGTGTACATTCGGTAACGCATTCAGTCGAAACGGTGAATTCGGTCACGACACACGGTCCATGAGCGTGTCGCTCTGCGTCTCTCACAAATATGTACTATCACGTTTTGGTGATGACCATGGGTGGCTTCCGAGTGGACGTGACTACCAAATTATTGCTCTGCGGTCATGACCGTGTCAATGACACAAGCTGGTTTGGTCGCAATTCATGTGTATTAAGATAGGCGGTTTTGTTTTCTGTCATTGACCGGTGTCAATGACATACAAATTGGTCGTGACTGTCTGTCGACGACTTGTCATTGACACAACGTAAGATTAATCACGCGGCTGGTCATCGCAACTGGTGCTGTTTTTTGACTGACGGGAGGCAATTCGCATGAAAAGACAGAGATTATTGTTAGCAATGGAAGACAAGTGACAAATTTTTCCTGGTCTTTCATCGCTATTTAGACACACACACAAATTTCTTGCTTCGCTAGCATCTTTTTTAAATAATATTTTTCTATGGCAAAATTCATGATCCAGCAACATCATTCCCAAACAGTTTAAGGAATGAAAGAAGGGCGTTGTCCCTATCTTTCCAGTTAAGTGCTCGACTCCAATAAAAATTAGCTCTGAAAGTGCAGTACATAAATGACGAATATTAGGTGAGGCGCATTTAATTGCATTAGACACTCCAGGCAATCACGGAGAAATGCTGATAAGAAGGTGATAAGGGCAGAGGAGGTGAGAGAGACTCACACTTCCAAGCCTATCGCAAACATAGAGCGAGGCTGATCTGCATCGCGGCAATCACATTGTATATATTTAAAAAAAACATTAAGAAAATTTCAGCTAAATTGGCGCTGATTGTTAGTTGGAGTACTGTTATACACCACCATTATTTAAACCTACGCAATATTATTCTTCAATTAAGTCTCGTCATCGTACTTTCATATGTACGTAATTTTTCTTACTAGTATATACCGAGAAAAGTTCAATCATTCGTTCTGTTGAGTGCGAATAATTGTCTTCCTCTCCGGAAAAGTAAAATTGGATGATTGAAAGTTGCAAAGTAATAGCAACAATCTGAACGTGTCTGCCTTCTCATAGTGTCAAGTTTTTCAAGGTTTCAAACAACGCACACTCAAATTTATTCTAGCCATTTAATTCTGCCAAGTAAATTTAAAATATCTTGCATTTGCTACACAGCATACACAGCCACATGTGGCATCGTTTGTTAGGAAGAGTATGCTCCAAAGATAAAGTTGTGTTCGTTGCAAATATTGTCATCAAAAAAGAACATTAAAAGACGAATTTGTGCAGTAAACTACGCAGTAGAGTTGTAATTGATGGATGCTGAATACCTGATCGTTATCCATTCACTCTTGTAGATAGATGGAATCATTGTGAGTGCAATTATTGTGTGAGGGAATGTGCGTATGAGGTTGTTATCTTCTCGTCACTCTCAGTGTCCATTCTGAGAAGTCGACTCGGGTGATCGGCGGAAACGAAATTTGAGTCCAGAGACGAGGTTCTTGAGTGGAATCACGGCTTGGCCGCTGGAGAAGGAATCGGAGAAGGCGCGGCGCATCTTGGCAGGGCGCATGTCGAAGTATCCTCCAAGGGAGACAGTAAGATGAAAGAGTTTTCTTTAATTCATTATTAAATCTTCGCAAACAGATATGGATCCCCATATGAACAGGGAAAGTTACCGTAGTCCTCCTGGGCACTCGACAATAACAGCGTGGCGAGAAAGAAAAGGAGAAGAAGGAGGAGAGGCATGCCGCTGGCAACCCTCGACATTTCCCGCAAGTAGAGTCTGAAATATGACATGTCAAGCAAGATAAGAAAAACGCTGCTCATTCAACGACCGGTGCAAGTTCTCTCAACACACACACACAGAACATACAATTCTTCGTCTCAAAATGTCGGAAAGCAGTTTTAAACATAAAGCAAGATTTCATTCCAAAACAAGAGCGAGAAAACGAAGAGGTCATAACAGATTAACAATGAGAGGAAAAAATGGTAGCAGCCTTCATAGAGATGTCGTATTGGAGCGAAAGAACGAAAGAGAGAGAGACAGTGAGAGAAAGAGAGACAGGAAGAGCTGAAAGGCCCGGAAAGTGAGAAGTCGTGATTCCTCACGCATGAGTGGACTGCCACGAGCGACGGAGGACAACGCAGAGGATGATGGCTGGCATAATTGGAGTCTTATTTCAAGAAGAGGAGAAAGAGAGAGAGGACGAACCAGCAGACAGAGAGAGAAAGATTGAGAATGAGAGGGAGAGAGAAAGAGAGAAAGGGAACGAGGGCGAGACAGCAGACGGAGAGAGAGAGAAGGAGAGGGAGAGGGGAAAAGAAAGAGAGCACAGAGGGAATGAGAAACAGAGGAAGCGGATGAGAGATAGAGTGTATCTAAGTGACCAAACGGAAATTTTTTAAAGAAAAAAGAAGCCAATTTGTGAAACAGTGGGATTAGAAAAATGAAAGAGGAAGTGGAATCAGAGAAGGCAATGTGCGTATGTAAGTAAGTGCGTAGTAATAACGATGAAGCCAGGAGCAATTGCGGTGATCGAAGGAAGAGACGATTTTACCGAAAGAAATAAAGAAAGAGAGGGAGAGAGAGAGAGAGAAAGAGAGAGACAGAGAGAGACAGAGAGAGAGAGGGAGGGAGAGAAGGAGAGAGAGTGAGCATGGGGGAGGAAATGTGAGAGAGAGAAACGAGAAGAGAGAGAGACAGAGGGAGAGAGAGAGGAGAGAGAGCCTGGAGAGGAAAGAAATGTGAGAGATAAAAGAGAGAAGAGAGAGAGGGAGGAGAGAGAGTGAGCGAGAAGAAAGCGGAGCTCATGGACGTGTCAGCTACTAAAGCCGACTTACTACTTGTAGCATATCAAACGACAAAGCTCCTAGGATAAGCCCCAGCTTAGCGGGAATCAATCACCGAAAGATATGTTGGCGTATTGAAGCAAGGATCGCAAGGATGTTGATGTCATTGGCCTTCTCTGAGATACAAAAGGCAGAGCTGATCAAACTGCCAAAGTGAAGGCCGTGAAGAAGAGAAGAAAAACTTGTTTGATATCATTTTGTAGCCTGAAAAACCGTTGCATTCAGAATTCAGAAAGCGGGGAGCAACCAGAACAGCAAAACTAAGAGTTGCAGTATTAGGATTCAAACGTGTTCTTCTCCTCGCATCATTTGCATTCATTCACTTTCATTAACAGAATCAGGAATAAGTATATTTATTATGAACTACAAACTTACGTCCTGCACATCGTATAAAAAAAATTCGAATGCTCTTATGACTGAATTTCATGCAGCATTTGTCTTTGGGCGGTTGAATCTTAATTTCGGAGGAAGTGAGAGGGAGGAGGAGGCTGGTCAATTCCTGCGGGACACGTCATAGAGAAGAGCGGAGCTGCTAGGGGACAGAATGACCGGACAACGAGAATAGGGGAAGGCTACTGCAGAAGTCATGTGAATTGTAGGAAAGAGGAAAGAATGGCTGGGGAAGGGAGAGAGAGAGAGAGAGAGAGAGAGAGAGAGAGAGAGCAAGGACAGAGAGAGAGGAGAACTACAGAAATAGCCTGGTAGGAAGGGAAGAGAGTCCTCATTATGTACAGCCGAGGATACTCTCGGCGTACCTCTTAGCCTCCGGAAGTTTTTGCCTGCAGCCACGCGCACCGGTAGTGCGTCAAGGGAAGAAGCTGTCAGCCATCTCAGCCTCCTCCAAGCTGATTTATTCGACCAAGGACTACTCTTTTTCCCCTGTTTCTGACTCTAACATGAACACTCATGCATTCCCTCCCCTATTCTTTTGCATCCATAACTCTCGATATCTCTGCCCGTCCCTCTCTCTCCCACTCTCTCTCTCTTGCTCTCCTTCTCTCTCTCTCTCTCTCTCTCCACAATCCTCATCAATCTGCAGCTGGCTGCTCTACATGAATAAGAAGCACCACCAATCACGCCATCCGAAGATATCTCGATGCTCGACGCAAGGAATGGGTTAGCTTCTCAAAAAAAAATGTCTGGTAGAGAGAGAGTGAGATTAAGGGTCAAGAGAGAGAGAGAGACGGAGAGGGAGAGTGAGATTAAGGGTCAAGAGAGAGAAAGAGAGACAGACAGACGAGAGACAGACCGAAAGACAGGGAGAGAGACAGATAGTCAGAGAGAGTTAAAAGATTGAGAGAAAAGAAAGAGAGATAAAAGAAATAGAGAAAGAGAGAGAATAAGTGGAAGAGGGGAAAATAGAGCAAAGTGACGAAAGCGCAAATGAACTTTGTGGCAGCAAAAAAAAGGTAAAAAAGGCGCTAAAACTATAATAAAGCGAAATAGGCACATATTCACTTTCCTCGGATTGCCGCGAGACTTTTCCCTTTCCTGCAGCGAATATCACCAAAGAATAACAAGCGTCATCTGATTGCAGCGGAGTGAATAAACAGAGAAAAGCTTTTTGCTAGATCCTTTCCTAATCTTGTCGTGGGAGAGGCGAAGCCCTGCAATCATGGACATGCACAAATAATCCAAAATATATTAGAAGTCCGAGCAATCTCCTCCTACACGAAATGCTCATGAGATGGATGTGAATGCGGGGGTCAGGAAATGTCCACGGACGGCTTTATCTGCCATTCATTCGAAAGGTCTTCAAACGCCTTTTAAAGCAGGCAGAAACTGGGCAGAACTATGCTTATCCGTGAATCATGTGCGAAGAATCTCATTCATGCGAATACTCTTAATCTGATAGACAGATGTGTACGTATGTAAAATGTACATGTATAATACATAGCGTATTTTCTCTAGTAGTACCCCCCGCGGGCTCTATTTTCAATACCCTTGCGAGGGAGGTGCAATATTAGGGGGAGGGGTTCTACTTCAATGTTAAACAATAAAAGTTAATAATAATATTTTATTCTCTAAAAAATCATAGTTCGACTTCAATGGAATATCCGTTGAAGTCGAACTATGTATGATATAATAAAAAAACCTAGCGGTCCAGGAGTGTCAGCCAGTGATCATGATTACGACGTGAACCATGCACGCCCCGTACATTGTCACCATGGGATTTGCTGTCTGGGATAGGAGGTATGTAAATACATACTTGCAGTCTTTAAAGAGAAAAGCATCTTATTTTCACAATAAAGCGAAAGAAGAAATATATGTCCTATAGGAAATGTTAAATAAACTCAGTAATTGTCAGGCCTGAACGAGGAGAGTGCGGAATGCTTGCCGGTGGATTCGTCTGCAGTGAGAAGAGAGTATCTGTGAGGAGATGAAACTGAGGATCTTCATAACAAACAATATCATCGCATTCTCAACAACTAGATTTCATTCTTTTTTATATCAAAATAAACTATCAGAATATTAAAGACAAAAGTTGACCAAATCAGCTCCATTAATTGCAATGTTCATACGAGTCTTTGCTTGCTTGGCATGGACAGCCAGGCCAAACCTGGGTGGATATTCTAATGAAGAGAAAGAAGAGGATTTTGGGAGAGGGAGATGGAGAATAATTTGAGAACAGGCTGTACGAAGAAAAAGAAAAACCTGCATAATACAGAATAGCGATACATGAAGCACGCTCATCGATTGTAAGGAAAAAGAGAGTGCAGTAAATCTGAAAGCCACGAGATTTCCACAGGATACTGACTGCTTATAGAAGTATGTATTTCACTAATTAATTTACAATTAAATTTTCACTAGCCTGAAGGAAAATAATATGAAGATGGAACGAGTTAAACAATGGATCCTATGGGGAAAAGATCATCACACCAGGAGAGTCGTGGTAATACGGAAGTTAGAAGAGTTAATATATAACATATTTCTTTAAAATAAATAAGCATGGGAGAAACAGGTAACAATTACACTAAATTTAAAGAAGTGAGCGATTCCTGCGAATACAACGTCGATGAAAATGAGGATGAAGAAGAAAAAGCGATAGCCTGAGATGCTCTTAGTTCTAAGACCATTTCGAATTATGAAATGTAAACTTTTCACAATTCCTACCTTCGGTAGACAACCACGAAGAGGAAGAGATTGAGAGTTATTGCGAGGGTGGCGACTGCACGAGTGAGACACAGGAAGAAGAGAGCAGCGAAGGGCATTCTGCTGGAGATTCATTTATTTCTCCTTATTAGAGTACGATGAATGAAGTCGATGAAAGTTCATAACAGGCGAAGCACCACAGCTAATTGAGAGAATGGGAGACTTCTTAGAATTTACTAAAGTTTTTGTTCACTTTTCGATGATGAATTGTCACGTCAAACGCGGAAGTAAACTCATTCCGCGTGAAAAGGTTTTGTGCATTTTTTGTGAAATAGATAAGCAATGTCAAAAAAGACCGGTTGTAAACAAAGACTGAAAGTATTCTGGCTTATTTGGTACCAAACTTTATTGTATCGCTAGTAGCCATTCGGTAAATTACTGCGACTCCAGTGAGTGAGGAGCCTTGAGTTTAATCGGCAATTTTATACCAGTCGGTATAATGTGCTAATTAACCGAGATTTAGAAAATGACATAAACACTTGCTTTGATTTTAGACCGATGTCTCTAAGCAATCGTTCGAAAATCTTTCTTTCGTAAATCTTGCACAGAAAAACAAAGAAAAGAAAGAGCCTGGCAATGAAAGTCAACGTATGAAATATGTATATGAAATATGGCGAGTGTAGTTTCTCGCTAATTCCCCTATGTAATTCACGCGAGAAAGGTAAAGGAGCTATTTCTAGTTGCTTCAAAAAGATACAAATTGACCAATTGAATAGGACACCAAGCTTTTTATTAGTTAAATATAGGCATTTTACATATGTATGTATATATAATTAGCAAATAAAATATATAAGTATGTTATTATGTAAATATACTTACAAAATAATTAAACCTTTGACACCGGACTTTGAAAAGGATGATGATTAGTAGCAAATCGGCTGAACCTTGGGGTCTGGTTGGTGGCTGAATGGATTTATTCATACAATAAAATCGGAAGTCTGAATAATTCTAAATTAAAAAAATTTTACTTGAAAAAATGTCCATACTTGCTTAAAAGTAAAAAAATGCTCTTCCTTTCCCCCTTTTCATAATGTAATGATAAACTAACATTCACATTTTTTTTTTGATTTTGCATGCCCTGAAAATATGCTTTAAAATGGTTACCAAAGGAGCTCAACCATAATAGGTTGAAACCGTAATCTTTGGCTGCTTTGTCTCGTGACAAGATACAGTGAGATCGCAGAGGAGATATGGGAAAGAGGAACACTGGCACGCGCTGCAGTTTCTCCCTATTTCGCTCACTCTCTCTCTCACTCTCCCACCCTACCTCCCCCTCTCTCCCTCTCTCTTTCTCTCTCTCTCGCTCTCTCTCTCTCCCTCGCTCCTATTCGCTTCTCCTTCTCTTCTCGGTTCTCGTTGCTTGCAAGAATCAGTGCTGCGAAGACCAAAAAGACTCTTTTACATGTTGCCGCTCATAATTGTTGCAAACCTAAGACTTGCGAGACCATTTCAGTTAAACTTGTCAATTTGGCCGATCTCAATGAACATTCCCAGTCCCTGGCGCATTTGCCAGTTCCTTATTATTGTATGCCCTGTCCTGATGATGAGAAGTGTTGCGTAACACAACTAACTTGTTACTTCCTTTTCAACTAAATATTTCTTTTCGACTAAATATTAAATAAATATTTGTTTAAGAAACAATGCAATGCATAATAATGAATCTATGCACATTCATGCATCTTTTTTATTTGCTATTGCTAGAGACAGGATGACTGCCTTCGCATTCTCTTCCCTTGGACTGATCCTTTTGTTTCTTCGCCTGAACGAAGCTGTTGGTCAAGTTTAGTTAGATTAATGAATTCCTTGACTTCTTCGTATCCACACGAAGAGCATAAACATGCTAATTCACAGGAATGGGCAATGAAAAAAAACGTAAAATATTTTCTTACCCATTAGGAGAGAATGGCAATAGGATGATTAAGGAGGAGTCTGCCTCTCTTCATGCCATTCACGAATTCAATGGAGGGCCAACTCAAGGGAGTAAATCTCTGCTGCACTTCGTCCGGGAAGTAGAAGTCAGTGCTTAATTTAGTGCTACGGTGTCCTTTCTCCACGATTAGTATAATGCCTGCGTCTTGTAGCTACAAGCGATCGGAACAACTGGTTAATTTCTCTTCAGGGCGACGATGCTCTCTCTGCTGCGAATCGCAGTGCCGGGCATTTCAGAAAACGCGAGGTTTACTCCTTTGTAGTCTAAAAGATTGTTTAAATAGCGTAGTTAGCTTCGAGAGCGTACACTTAGACGGCTATTCCTAGACGGCGTACACTTCTGCCCCAGCCGCGAGGCTGCCGTTGCCCTCTTGTTTCTTCGACGAGAAAGGTGCAGGTTTCTTACTCTCAATCAGTTTTTTTTCATCTCTCATTCTTCTGCAGCATTCATTGCTTGTCTGATCCCTCCTCCCACTCACAGGGTACATCTGCTGCAACAGAGACCTGCGCACCTTCCTTCAGTACACCTTCGAAGAATACTACCGTCTGAACTCGGTGAACCCATGCACCGTCCAGTCTGCCATTAATCACATTCACAGCGAGTCGGAAAAGCGGTGAGCGAAGAGAATGAAGATGAAAAGGAGAAAGTGTGCTGTGGCCAGCTACAACGTGTCGATGGAAGCCGTTCTCGGCTACGAGGATTACGCTCAGATGGTTCGATTCCGAGGGGATCTCGTGTGCAAGTTCGAGATCGGCGGAAGGTCCTCTCCTTCTTTCTAGTAAGGTAGCAATTCATGAAACAGTTACCGCTTGAGATTCCTCATGGCCTACGCCTCCCCAAGGTCTGAATATCGTCTGCGGAGATCGGTTGACGAGGTTAGACTGAGAAAGTAAGGAGTTCTATATGGGTGGAGACATCTTTTTAGCAAAGCAACCTCGACAACGAACACCAAGCACTCGTGTGACTCATACATCTTTTAAGAGGAATATCTTCATCTATTCCTATTATGTACATATGTTTATACAAATCAACCTGTGGACATGTTTACATACATACATACATATGTATGTATGTAATGCATGTCGTCAATATCAATATGTAATTTTCCGAGAAAGTACATATGTATGTATGTATTTATACATGTACATACATATACATTCATACATAACTTTAAAGAAGCAGTTCACTGAATAATTAACATATGGTTTTACGAGCCTGGATCTTTTCGCATCTGTCTAAAACATACTTCAAGAAAGTTTGAACCATTTTTGTCTAATTGTAACAAAGTTAATAGCCACCCTCCTATTTCACACGCTCTCTAACCAGCAGAAAGGCCAAATATTTGAGGGCGCGCGTTCAAAATGCTCCAAATGGATTATTGTAGAATCATTCAGTGTATGGTTCCTTTAACAATACCGAATAATAACATTCACAGTTTTAATAGTGCTGTGTTCGATAATGATCTTATAGCATCTACGTACAATATTATTTGTACATAACTTTTGTTTTTGAAAAACTGGCATTGAGAATAAATATAAAAGTGAATGCAAAGTCTTCTTAGAATATATCTCGAGGGGGTGATGGATGTTTCTGCGAAGCAGCGAGGCGGCGCTTTCCTAGCTTGGCAATGCTGAGATAAAGAAGGAGCGCAAAGCCAAGTATCGATAAGGAAATAGACACAAGCAGTAGGTCAGGGCGGATTACAATGTAGGCTGTTATCTGGAAGGACTTCTATCGAAATCTCACACGCAATACTGCAAAGAAATAGGGAAGTTCTCAAACTGACCACAGTGATGGTCTCGAGAAAGTAGATCATGAATGCCAGAGTCTGGCGATGAAAATGGGAGGAAAGAAGAGCGCCGAGAGGAGCGAAGACGGAGACCACCGGGGCAGAAACAGCCAAATACTTCCACGACAACTGGGAGGAGTCACAATTATTAATATATAAATAAGGGAATAGAATTAAAATCTTGCTTAATGATGCCTTCAAAAGAGCGAACCGTTTCAAGATTCTGCTGCATGAAATGCCGCCAGAAGACCAGAACCAGACTGTTTATGGCTGCCAGCGACACTGTCGTTGGAGTTGCCACCTGAACCATTCCAACATGTCAAATTTAATTTCTTCAATCGGTATGTCAAGGAAACCTTTTCACTTATTCGGTACAAGAGTGTGATGACAGAGAATGCGAAGACTTCGAGTCCCGTGCCGGCCATCCCGGAGAAGAGTCCTGGAAGGGATCTTCTGATCCCATCACTAAGAAATAGATCAAATCACTACTCTCTCACCTCCAACAAACCCGACAAAAACCAGGATCAAGGCATCTGACAAGCCAAAATTGCGAATTCTGCGAAAGGTCACTCGTTTCTTCTCCGAATTCAGAATGTAGAGTGCGATGGCAAAGGAGAAGAAGACGGAAACGAAGATCATTTTCTTTAGGTTTGGAGTAAGAAGAGGATCGATAAACTGAAAGCGGAATTAAGCAATAATTCATTTGTAACAAAGCATGGAAGATTTAATATCTAGCAAACCTTTTTCTCTAAGAAAAAGGTTTTGTGCTTGAACCTCAAGGCAGAAGATGGTGCCAAAGGAGCCTCCGAGAGTGGCGAGAAGAAGAGTACGCTGCTCGATTAAGACACCCATGAAGAAGATCGAGAAGGCAGCCGAGGTCAGGCCTGCCGAGCCAGGTCAATGATTAGAAACTATGCATTGTGTGGAATGGAAGGTTGTCCCTCTGACCGATGCACTGGACCATGGCAGAGAAGTCACGAGCCACGCCTGCGGGGACGTGGAGGAGCAACGTCATCACAGGAAAGGCAATCGCCCCTCCTCCTTCCGCTGTCGCCCCTACAGTCTGACATGTAAAAGATGAATAGGCAAATGGAAGTTTAACTTGCCTCCGACGAGTCCACTGAAGACAACAACAATGCTCATTTCATAGTGATCAAGGAAGAGAGAGTAGTAGCCATTTCGGATGGCAAGGAGCCAATAGAAAGTGTGTACGAAGAGGAAGGGGATCAAGAGGCCTTCAATCATTCACATTAGCAGGACAAGGAAATCAACTCCTTGATGCGAAGTATAATGTTCATGTATATGCAATCTGACTGAGCGGCTTTCGGTGTCGTTGAATGAAATGGCCAAGAGCATCTTCTTCTTCTTCATCTCTTTCTTCCTCAACAATGTCGTGGACAGTGTGCTGACCTGAATAAGACATTCGTGCACCAACTGGTGCAACAAGGGAGTGCCAAGCGAATCAAGAAAATGTGGAACCTGCAAGGAAGTATTTCTGGAAGAAGCTGCGCACCGTCAGCCGAGGAGGTCGACTCAGCTGGAGCTGGCTCACTTGATAAGTCTCTGCTGCTACCACGGCCATTTCAATAGTATTCATTTTATTTTTATCAAACTTTTTTTGATTTTAGAATTTGTAAGCTAGATTTAAGCCAAGTAGAGGAAGAAGGGATGAGATTTGAGATGGATTGTAAGGGAATAAGTGAATATGGCGCGTGGAGAGCAGTAAGAGCGCATCGTCCTTATTTGCTTAGCTCACCTTTAAAGGTTGTGGAGGCAGAACGACTCTTTCACAACGATGAAACCAAAAGCTGTTTGGCGAAGAAAACGGAGGAGCAGTTGCAGGGACAGGATTACACTACAAAAAGCAGACTGTGAACAAGGGAATTGGATCAGAATATGTGAGAGAGTGAACAAAAAAAGAGATGCAGACGTATGTATCACTGAGAGGAGACCGCTCAGAAAAAGAGAGACCGGCAAAAGATATCCGCCCCAGTGAGCTGCCTTTCCACCCCTTCTCCGGCGGCTTTCTTTCCCACCATTTCTTGTTCCTATTGCTTATCAGCATCTTTTCATTCATCAATCTAATTTTAAATCGACGATCTCTGCATATACAAATGAATGAATAAATATATGCAGGTACATACAGTACCGTCCAACATTGTTGGGTCCGAAATTAATCCGATTAATTAAATTAATTTAAATAATTCAAACTGGAATTGCGAAGTGCTGAGGACATACCGTGCGATTTCCTCCGAGGGTTTTATGTCTTTTTTCATTGCGCGTCACCCAAGAAAAACCGCTTTCCAAAATATGCCGTAATGACAAAGTTCTGTCAATTTGACAAAGCTACGCTGTTTAGCGGAATTTTTTGCTAGGTGTTTGGCTGAGAAACGAGCTGGCTGAATCCAGCAGCCAAACTACAAACAACAAATTAGAGTGCAATTTTCTGAGTGCTTCTTATTTTGATTAATTTTTTTCCTTTGTTTTGCTTGAGTTTCCTATCATATTTGGGTATAAACGGTAAGAAAAATTGAAAATAAGATTTTCGGTTGCGAGCAAAAAAACCGCTCTTGCAAAGCATCGAACCCCGGACCTTGGAATTCCCAATCTAACGCAGTCGCAATACACCACACGGAACACGAGGATAATGGAACGTACATTTCCTATCACATTGTCCGCAGCCTCACCAAAGAAGCGTCTAGGATGACGATTCCAGGGGCTTGTCTGGTTAATTTTTGTAAAACGTAGACCGCAACACTTTTCATTGCGAAGAGTTGATAATCTCTGCGATCGACCTCTCTCTCTTCACTGTCTCTCTCATTCTCTCTCTCTCTCTCTCTCTCTCTCTCTCTCTCTCTCTCTTTCTCTGTCTCGTTCACAAATACTCTCTCCCTCCCTCTCTCTCTCAATCTCTCTCACTCTTTCAATCTATCCCCTCCTCTCTCTCTCTCTCTCTCTCGTTCACTATATCTCTCTCAGTCTCGTTTTATCTCTCTCCTTCTCCCCCTCTATCTCTCCCTCTTATTTCGATCTCTTTTCATTCTAGGCGATAACTGCATTTCTGGTTAGTTTTTTTTTCGGATCCGGTCAGGATAGAAAAGGTACATTCCTTCGTTCCCAAGCTACGTGTGGTGTATTGCGACTGCGTTAGATTGGGGATTCCAAGGCCCGGGGTTCGATGCTTTGCAATAGCAGTTTTTTTGTTCGCAACAGAAAATCTTATTTTCCATTTTTCTTATCATTTATATCCAAATATGTTAAGAAACTCAAGCAAAACAAAGGAAGAAACTCAAACAAAATAAGAAGTGCTTAGAAAATTTCACTCTAATTTGTTGTTTGTAGTTTGGCTGCTGGATTCAGCCAGCTCGTTTCTCAGCCAAACACACGGAGGGTACCCCCTTCCGGTTTGAGATAATTTTGGTGCGTCGAACTGCAAATTTCTTATGTTTTCCACAATCGTATTGTGTGACACAAACGGAACGGAACTTTAAAATCCTTAGCGAAGGAGAAAATGCTGGCAAATTGCCAGTTGCCTGAATTTTCAAATTAATGCGAAGGTGAAATTGCTGGCAAATTGCCAGTTGTCTGAATTTTCAAATTAATGACCACATATTACGGTAACTTTTGGAGGGAGTTTAAATCACTTCGATCGATGCATTTGGAGGGCGAGCTGTATGTTTGGCCTAGCCGCGACGCATGAAACGAGCGCAACGCGGAAAAGTACCGTATTTGGTGCGCTCTCAAACCGGAAGAATTTGTATGACCCGTACCCTCCGTGCAAACACGGCAAATAGTGATATTCACCCATTCACCCATTCACCCCGCATTCACCCAGGATTCACCCAGCATTCACCCACATTCACCCAAGTACTAAAATACATAGCGTGGGTGAATGTGGCTGAATGCTGGGTGAATGGGTGAATGGGTGAATATTGCTATTTGCCTGCAAACACCTAGCAAAAAATGCCGCTAAACAGCGTAGCCTTGTCCAATTGACAGAACTTTGTCATTACGGCATATTTTGGAAAGCGGTTTTACCTGGGTGACGCGCAATGAAAAAAGACATAAAACCCTCGGAGAAAATCGCACGGTATGTCCTCAGCACTTCGCAATTCCAGTTTGAATTATTTAAATTAATTTAATTAATCGGATTAATTTCGGACTCAACAATGTTGGACGGTACTGTATCTGCCTACCATAAGTGCCTGGTTGATGCTACTGGTGATAACTTTTATAGTTAAAATTAACATCAAGGGAATTCCAGAATTTTCCAGTTGCCTGATATCCTTCGTGATGGCCAACAAAGTCTACGAGTAAAGAACATTTCAACCATAATGATTTTCATCTCGGCTGTTTCTGTCCGAGGCAAGGTAAGGATGACATTGAGAACGAGACGATATAGAGGAGGCAAAGAGACAGGGAGAATGGATAAAGAAGAGAGAGATTGGATGGAGATATGAGAGAGCGAGAATGAAAGGAGAAAGGAAAAGAAGAAATGCAACAGGACAGATGGATATCTTGGCCCTTGGCCGGTAGTGTGCGTGGCGACTTCAGTGCATACCTTGCCTCCTAAACTCGTCGGAATATCCCAGTCACTTGCCTCTAATGTCTTTAATTCTTCTTTCTGTTCTCCTTCTTCAACTCGCTCATCTCGCAGATGGCACGGAATGCAAGACAAGTAATCGACCCATTCACATTCTTTTCTTCAAATAATAAGAATATACAATGAGAGTCTTAGACGATTACTGCCCCGGGGGCTGGAGAGTGCAGAGGACGGAAACGCGGGCTCCAGTCACATGCCATCCGATTCAAGGTTTCCCATTTTCCTATTTTACAATTAATCAAGTTTAAAGACTATAGAAGATTTACGAAAGTTTGCATAATTCATATAATTGAAGGAGCAACGAAGTCAGCTTGCGCTAAGCCATTCTCATGCGTGCACTCCCACTGCGGCCTCTCCTTCTGCTGCGCAGCCGAGAGTTTGCTTTACTTTTTAGTTACGCTATTTTACAACAATAAAACTAATGACCAAATACCATGGCGTGTTTTTTGTTCATCTTCCATTAGAAAATAATGTCGATGTTAAGTTGTAGCCGCAGTCCGCCCATTACTAGAGGAGATTTTGCTTTGAGCAAAAAAAATTGATGAGAGAAAGAGAAAAGGAGAGACAGTAAAGACAAAAATGGGAAGAATGAGAGAAAAAAGTAAGCTTAGAAGGGGTCCAAGTGAAGGAATGATTGGACTAATCATTCTGACACAAATGACCACAGAATGAAAAGAGGAGTGAGAAAAGAGCACAATCTTGTTGTAGTTTGTTAGTCTCTTGACTTCCTTCTTTGATCTCTCTTTTAAGCCAAGTATCAGCTATGGAAAGAACAGCAAGAAGAGGAGACGGAAGAGAAAGAAGACCAAGACGAAGAGCTGTGAAGAAGCGGCGCATAGGTGATTTTTTAAAGCCTACTACTTTGCATCTTCGTTTTACATAAATATGCAGAAATCGGGTTAAGTTGCGCATTGTTCCCTTTATTTCGAGGTAAAATGCTTTATTGAAGCAGAACTACGCAGTGTCATATTTAAGTGAATCGTGTCAACGAATCATTAAATTAGAATATAAGCGAATAAGTTAGATATCTTTCTAGACCCGACGAGCACCCGAAGAAAAGATATTTAGTTGCGGAAATGTCAAATCCTAACAGAAAATCCATAACAACACGCGAATGTAAATACGTCCTTTCAAATATCGTTTTAGCAATGTTTAAGGAGATTAAATGACAGATAGATAAAGTAATTTCTGACAATTTCAGTCAAGGAGTTGAAATGACTGTCTTATCGCCAGGATTTCTTGTCATCTGCATAGACAACGAGATGCAAGAGAAAGAAGAGAGCGAGAGCGAGGAGAAGCGCGAGGGGGAGCGAGACCCTCGCGCATAGATCAACACGAGCCGCGTACAGAGACAGCCGGTCGGCGGAGCGGGAGAAGGCGTCGGCGATGACGGAAGAGTAACACGATCCCTCGTACTTCTGCAACCCATCACTTGCCATATTCCATTGGATTACCATTCACAACCTCATAGTCAGGACCGCCATTGGAGAGGGGAGTCATGGCTCTCTTCCTGGCCAGTTTCCGCTCCCTTCTCTCGCGACTCTTCGATCGAATGTGAGGAACATCCCCCGAGGAGATGGAGGTGTGCATGGCAGAAGAGGACATCAGAAGGGAGAGACGAGCTTGCTTCTCCGAGGAAGAAGTCAGGCAGACGATTATGAAGAACTAAGGAAAGAATTTTGTTTTACATATTAAACTTTCTAATAACAGAAAGCTATTCTTGTATCAAATTAGATGTGAATCGAATTTCGAGACCTCTAGTATGTACAGAATGACGTTGGCGACCAAGATGAGAATGTAGACATCCAGTGGAGTCAGAAAAGGAGACGTCTGCTCGGAAGACTTGGCAAAGTAGATCTGTATAGAACAATTCAAGTTAGTCTATGAAAATTCTTAGGAACATTAAAAAAACTCAGCAGTGGAGCACCATCACTGACAACATGAACCATCGTACAAACTGACTGTAGCAACAAAAAGAAGCAAGGAGGTGGCGAGGACGATGAAACGAAGGGGCAGAGAATGACGGGGAACGAAGAGGGAAAGCCAAGGAAGGATGCCGGCGGCCAAGAGCGAGGGAGCGAAGAGGCGGAGCAGAATCGGCGCCAGCGGATACGAAACGTGGAAACGCGCCGCCAGACAGCTGTGGCGGGCTGAAGTCAAGAAGCTCAGATTTCTTTTTACCTTGCAAACTTATTTGTGCTTTTTAAAACAAATTTGGAAAACGATTTTTAAGATGAATGAGTCTATGAACGTTTTATATGGCATTGTAAGAAAAGCGCAACCGTTGACAATTCCATCCCTCGTGATGGCATTGATGGCATCGAAGGTGCAAGTGACTGGGACGGCATGGTCGATGTTCACTTGGGAGGAGGAGAGAGTGCGCGCGAGGGACACCGGAGACGCCCCCGCGTGCCACTGAAGCAGCACGGAAGACGTCGGCTGTCGAGCTGAAGGGTTGCAGTTTCAGCGTTCGTTCACGATTTCTTATTCTAGAATGGTTACCAGAGAGCAGTCGAATCTCGCAGACGCGACCGGTAAACGGGAAGCGGCGCGTTAGAGGACAAGAAGTGCTCAGAGCCAGCCTAAAATCTCCTTTTCATCATTTCCTCTATACTTCTTTATCTTCCTTCATCAAGAAGAATTATTAAAGACAGCCCCGGAGCAAAAAGGAAACCATGAGATCCGAGCAAGAAACCTCTGCCGCATAGCGATGACTTGTCCATTAGATTTGACGAGAGTTCGATGCCCTCCAATTAAGGTCTGCGCCTCGGAAGCAACTCTGCAGTGCAAGGGATTCAGCAAACAAAGCGTGCTAATTTAGCTTATGGAAAAATAACGCGTCCCATATTTGGTTATTTCCCATATCTTGAGGAATAGATGAGCTCTAACCTGACATCAGTGAAAGGATACTGCTCAGCATGGGAGGGAAGCAGGGCACTTTCCACTGAACTCAGCTGCAGCTCTCTCTGAATCGTCGCCAGCAGCACATCCACCGTAGCTTCGAAGACCTTACACACAGTTTCATCAACATGTTCTCCGCTGTTTACGATATTTTAATAAAACTCATTTAAGTGGCTCTTTTTTAAATAACTAACACAAGGAGAAAGTGCAGACATGAAAGTACACTAAGCCCAAGAAGCTCTTTATCGAATGGTTTTCCGAGAGAAGCTGCACACATCTGCTTTTAATTCTTTCATTAAAACCAGAGCGGCGGCTCCACGGAAAAGAGTTTCGAAAGAGGAGGATGAAAGAAAGCTCGTCTGTTCATCTACGTGGTAAGGAGAGAGTGAGGGATTGAAGGGTAGTATTCATATATCGAGAAGTGACAGAGAAAGAGAGGCAAAGGGGAATATCATTTGTCAGTGTCCACTTTGTTGATGAGGTAACTGAGTGACTCTTAACTCCCACCTCATTCATATTTTCGCCATGAGCAAGCCTCACACTTCTGCAGATTTTGTTTTGGAGCCTTTCCTGCTCAAACACTCCAGCAAGTTGGAAGGGAAAGAGAAGAGAAAATAGAGAAAATAAACCTTTAAAAAGTAAATATGAAAAGTGAATTCAAACCCCGTGTCTAAGTTCAGCTTCCTCCACGTGAAGTCGCGCGTGAATTACGACTGGCCTGGACTCGGAAGAAGAGTGGGCATGGCCAGTTACTGAAGAAGAGTGGTTGTTAATGGACTGGGGAAGGGAAAAGAGAGAAGATCCTACCGTTCAGCGAAGTTATCCGAGGGGCAGAAAGCAGCAGCCCCAGCACGGCGAGTAGCCGAGAGCACATTCTTGAGATGGCTCTGGCCAGGATGTCTATTTATGAAGGGCCAGGCAAAATACGAAATCAGAGAGGGCCTGGCCCCTTCTCCGTCCGGCCTTTGAGAGGGAAAGGCCTCTGCTCTCCTTCGAGGCAGTGAAACTCTCAGAGATCACCACAGCAGGGAACACGCAAATTCTCCACCACTATAACGATTTTCCTGCAATTATGAAGCTGTCATTTAAACTCCCCTGTTCTTTCTCTTTTTTCCAACTCCATAGTAGGTGCGAGCTGTTCCTGCATTCCAGGTAAATTATCTATCATAAAAAAATGTTCTTTTATTTTCTCTAGAATTTCGTTTTCAACACAACATAACAAGGTGAAATGCGATAGGGCAGGAGTCTTGAATATGAACATTCTCTCGGCACGACTAAAGGGAGTCTTCATATCAGATATATGTATATTATATATTAATTATTTAAAAAAAATCAAACAAGGAATTATCATCTAATATGAGAATTTTTTTTTCAAAATGGGGAAGAGAAAATAATACTTGTACTTTCATATCGGTCGCCACAATATATATGTACATACTATGTATGTATGTACGTATGAACGTACATACATATATAAATATTGCTCAGTATAAACGAATGCAAGTTCCACAAGAATGAAAGACAGAATGCTTGAGACAACTGTTTTTGACAAGAGGACCATGCAGGGCGCTCTGCTTCCTCAATACATCCTTGCTTCTCATCCACATTCATTCATACACGTACAACTGAAAACAGAATATCTAGGAGGTAAAGAAGAAGAGAAGACATCCAAAAAAACAGGAGGCTGCAATGCAAAAGGAAGAAAGAATCGTTGAACATTCTCAGCCAGGAAAGGGAAGCTCTTTTACAACTCCCACGTTTTCACAGAGAGGACGTTTCGGCAATTGAGTTCCTTGGAATATATTTTACTATCTTTTGTCAACGATTACATTAGTGTAGATAAATATTTTTCTGAACGGAGGGTTTGACGGTATGCGAATTGGTGAATATAATGAGAGATAAATGACCGTTCTCCGAGAAAGCAGAATATATGAGAAATTTTTAAGTACAGAAATGTATATACCAATTTCTCATAAATTAAACTGCTATTAGATTACAGAACATTCAAATATTAAAGTGAAATGAAGAGAAATGGCCAGCGACGAATGCTCGTGATATCGCTCCATGGGATGAATGGAGAGCCAGGGCAGGCAGAGCTACACGGAGAGATGTTACAGCGAGCAACCACATGCAGCAGATGAAAAGAGGAGAGAGAGAGAGAAAGAGAGAGAGAGAGAGAGAGAGAGAGAGAGAGAGAGAGAAAGAGAGAAAGAAAGAAAGAGAGAGAGAAGGAGAGGAGAAAGATAGAAAGAGGAGAAGAAAAGAGTGGAAATCGGAGAAGAGGAGTAGGAATAATTATTAGGAGGGCGATATTGAATGCACGAGAAACGGTGCTTTGAAAATGATGCAAAAATGGCAAGCGAGTTTTAAATAAAAGCAAAAACCTTGTACAAACGCCTGAATTTGATATGCCTGGCATATAAAAAAACTATTTGCAATGAGCTGCATAAAAGAGCGAATGAATTATTAAGATGAATTAATATATTGGACGTGCCCACGTGCTTCATACAAGAAGAGATACACTGGATTAGGCGAAAGAAAAGAGAAAGAAAGTAACTGTGGCCATAGAAGAAAGACAGAGCCTGCGGCTGGTCGGGCCATCATTAGGCTCGCCAGGAAAAAGACAGCGAACCGAGGAAGCACACGCTAATGAACTGGGAAAGACACAAGAGGGAGAATAGACATTCATATGTATATAAGCAAACAGCTACACGCGTTACAAGTCTGGGAGAGTTCCCGAGTGCTTCCGGGATTGAAGAGAGCAGAGGAAGAGAGGGAAAGAGTGGGAGGTGATGGATGAATGGGGATTGACGAAAGACTGTCCGAGGTGTGAAGCGGCGAGGCAGCAGAGAAAGAGGAGAGTCTGGAGTGAGAGACGCAGACGAAGCGAGAGATTCTTGAATTGGCAGTTAGTTTATAGGCAGTTAACGACGGCAAACGCTCATAACTACTCCATTACGATGAATAACAGGAACAAGTGTTCTGAACTCTTGGAGTGCGAAAGCAAAAGCACGTCAGCAGTATCCTTTCTGCTTTCGCAAGAACAAGACTTCGGCCCAGAGAGTGAACATCTTGATGAGATTCTGCTACACAAGCAATGCACTTTGCCGCTGATCTTCCAAACCTCAAAAATGTTTGCTGTTCAGACACATATTATTACATCTGATGTGTTTAAAAGAAAGAATTTGAACACCTGCGACAAAAATGTAGTATACCGTCAAGGAGAAGTTGTTGCAGAGAGAAGGGTTGCCTGGACAACGACTCCTGTCTCATGGCATTGGAGACCGCCAGCAGTCATTATTCACTCGGGTACTCCTTCTGTCCTTTTCTTTCTGTCAACAATCAAGAGATTGAGAGCCGCCATTCATTTATTTTCTGGGTTATTTCTTTGATGCTCTGACAAATCTGATTAATTCAGATTCGACATTAAGGAAAGGCACAAGTATTTTTCGTTGAAAGCTAATTGTATGTTATAATATTTCGACTAGAAAGTCTGACTCTATTCATGCAGTTAGTGAAAGCACTCGTCATTTCCTGTCATTTTCAAGTTGTTTTCACAATTTCTGCGTCGTTTTCAAAGAAGCAAACAAAACCGGTTCAGGGATTCCTGATATTGGCTCGTATTTTCATTCCCTTTCTTCTTTAAAAATACATATGTATCATGCAAATAGTGCGGTAAATACTCCTAATTTGGTGCAGTAAAAAAATTTTTTTTTTTTAAACTTTAGTATGAAGCCACGTGCCTGGCTTTGCATGACCCTATTCTCCACACTTCCAACGTTGCTCGAGGCAAAAGGAGGAGGTGTGCACTTCTGATTCATTTTTAATTATTTATTTGTAATTTCAGTGTGATAACATGAAGAACAAAATAGAGAAAATAATTTTGACAGGAGGAGGAGGAGGACGAGGCGGGGGCTTTTCTGGCGGGCGAGGCTTCAGCGGAGCAAGAAGCTCGGGCAGCACATTCCGGTCAATATAAACACTTCTACGGCGCCACTACTTAACTCTATTCAGAATAACATGTTACCTCTCTCTTGAACCATTATAAGTCAACCCACATTTTCATTTCATGCTCAACAAAAGTTAGCGAACGCTCTCTCTCTCTCTCTCTCTCTCTCTCTCTCTCTCTCTTTTCTTCTCTCTATCTGTCTCCCTCTCCAGTGGCAGTGGCATCTGGTCGTCGTCCGGCCGTTCTGCCCCGATCGGTGGGGGCAGCATCGCGGCAGCCGCGATGTCCTCGTCGTCTTCGTCGTTCTTGGCCGGCGCTGCCATTGGTGCGATGGCATCACACAACTTGCACAGCTACGGCGGTTACCATGTCATCTCTCATCCCAGGCAGCCACTCAAGTTCGACTTCAATTCATATCCACTTTTTATGACATTCGAAAGAGTGTTCTTTCGCAGGGTGGAAGATGTGCAGTACTTCAGGAGCGAGGCGGCCCTCGAAGCAGCCGAGTGCAATCTTCCTTCTCCCTCCACGACACAGGAGACTCCCTCCACCACTGAGAGAGTGGCTGCTAACAACTCATTGGAAGGACTCGTGGATGACTTGAACGAGAAGATGTCCCTTCTGCTGGGAAACACGACGGAAGAAGCGAGCCAAGTGGAAGAGGCGGAGTCCGAGTGGAATGTCACTCATCGCTGTCCCATTGCTGGCCTCGTCTGCTCTCGCTCCACCACTTCCGTTGCTGATCTCGATCACATGAGCTTTTCCAATGGCACTAGGCACGCTATTACTATTATCTTCTGCTAAGAGAGAATAGTTACATAGCTGAATGGTGCGTACTAAATGTATCAGTTTAGAGCAACTCAGCTTTACTGGAAATGCCCGTCAAATCTGAAGTGCTGCGAGTGGGAATGCTGCGAAGTAGACAACAGTGGGTGAGAACATCATGAATAGAATCAGGCCTTTTGATGCAGAAGGAATGTTAATGTTACTTTTCGTGCCTAATTGATAAGATTGCAGATTGTATGGGGCAATCGTGATAGGGTGCGGAGTGACAACCTTTTTTTTCTGGTGGTCATTGTCCGGGCACTGAGAAAACGGATCAGGAGAAGGAGATGCTGCAAGCGAATTAAGGTACACTTCTGGGGGGGCTTTCGAATTCTTCTTCATCCTTCTTTTAATTGCAGACGCCCCCTAGTGAAGGGCGCAGCTCGGCGCCGCCCCCTCAATCAGCCGGCTACCTCCCTACTCAGACCTCGGCCGCCAGACCATTCTCGTCGCCCGCCGCGCCCACTCTCGGCCCCGTCCAGCCGGGCATCGCCTACAGTAACAAGGCTGATCTGTCCGCTCCTCAAGGCAAATATGCGCTGCCCTACTGACAGTGTTTCTCGCTTTCTTCCTCTGTGATATACTTCTATCTTTGGAAGCTTCATGCATTGTGTCTCTGCCTGTCTCGGAATAATCAGAGAAAGTCGCTGCATGTTCAGCCATATTGTGCACAACGAGGTTAAAAACAGGTCTATAAAATTTAGTTGTTTGTTACCCTAACTTAGAACATACGTACAGTACCGTCCAACATTGTTGGGTCCAAAATTAATCCGATTAATTAAATTAATTTAAATAATTCAAACTGGAATTGCGAAGTGCTGAGGACATGCCGTGCGATTTCGTCGGAGAGTTTTATGTCTTTTTTCATTGCGCGTCATCCTAGAAAAACCGTTTTTCAAAATATGCCGAAATGACAAAGATCTGACAATTTTTCAATGCTACGCTGTTTAGCGGAATTTTTTACGTGGTGTTCGGCTGAGAAAGCAGCTGGCTGAATACAGCAGCCAAACTACAAACAACAAATTAGAGTGAAATTTTCTAGGCACTTCTTATATTGTTCGAGTTTCTTCCTTCGTTTTGCTTGAGTTTCTTATCATATTTGGGTATAAATGACAAGAAAAATGGAAAATAACATTTTCTGTAGCGAACAAAAAGTTTGCTCCCGCAGAGCATCGAACACCGGACCTTGAGATTCCCAGCCAAACGCTGTCGCAATACACCACACGCAACTTGAAAAAGGAAGAATGTACCTTTTCTATCCGGACCCGAAACAGTAATCTCTTGGAATGAAGAAGATCGAAATAAGATGAGATAGAGGGGGAGTAGGAGAGAGATAAAACAAGACTGACCATGAGAGAGATGTATTGAACGAGAAAGAGAGAGAGAGAGAGAGAGAACAACTGAGAAAGAGAGGAGGGGATAGATTGAAAAAGTGAGAGAGATAGAGAGAGAGAAAGGGAGAGTGAGAGTATGTGTGAACGAGAGAGAAAGAGAGAGACAGTAAAGAGAGGGAGAGAATGAGAGAGACAGTAAAGAGAGGGAGAGAATGAGAGAGACAGTAAAGAGAGCGAGAGAGAGGGAGAGAATGAGAGAGACAGTGAAGAGAGAGAGGTCGATGGCAGAGATTGTCAACTTGTTTCAATGAAAAGCGTTGCAGTGCGTTGGGAGGTCTACTCTTTGCAAAAATTAACCAGACAAGCCCCTTGATTCGTCATCCTCCACTCTTCGTTGGTGAGGCTGCGGACAATGTGCTAGTAAAGGTACATTCCATTTCTTCCAAGTTGCGTGTGGTGTATTGCGACAGCGTTTGGCTGGGAATCTCAAGGTCCGGTGTTCGATGCTCTGCGGGAGCAAACTTTTTGCTCGCTTTTCCATTTTTCTTGTCAATTATACCCAAATATGATAAGAAACTCAAGCAAAACAAAGGAAGAAACTCGAACAAAATAAGAAGTGCCTAGAAAATTTCACTCTAATTTGTTGTTTGTAGTTTGGCTGCTTGATTCAGCCAGCCTCAGCCGAACACCACGTAAAAAATTCCGCTAAACAGCGTAGCATTGAAAAATTGTCAGATCTTTGCCATTTCGGCATATTTTGAAAAACGGTTTTTCTAGGGTTATGCGCAATGAAAAAAAGACATAAAACCCTCCGACAAAATCGCACGGCATGTCCTCAGCACTTCGCAATTCCAGTTTGAATTATTTAAATTAATTTAATTAATCGGATTAATTTCTAACCCAACAATGTTGGACGGTACTGTATCTATGTACGTACTACATAGGTACAATCATACGTACAGTCCCGCCCAGGATCTTGGTACCAATGATGCGTCGGACGCATCGGACTCATCCAAATGCATCCTCGTTAATAACTATTTTCCTAGGAAATACTAAAATATTTTAACTCGTACATTAGTTTGCTTATAGAGAATGGATGCTACTGATAAAAAAATCGATAATTCATCCTTCGATCGGGTGCTTCTCGTGTGCATGAGACCTTCCGCCAGATGCCAGGGGCCGACGTCTGCCTCGCGGACAGACACAGCGTGAGGGAAGGGGAAAGAGAGCGAGAGAGGAGAGAGGAAGAGAGAGTGAGGAAGAGAGAGAGAGAGGAAGAGAGAGAGAGGAAGAGAGAGAGAGGAAGAGAGAGAGAGATACAAGGATAAGGGGAGAAAAGAAAGAGATAGAGAAAGGAGGAGAGAGGGAGGGGAGAGGGTGAGAAACAATGAATGAACTGAAGAGAAATTAGTCTTTATTGCAGTTCAAGACCGGCATGATGGACATCCTTCTCAGCGACCCCAAGCTGCTGCCGGAGACGTGGAAGGAGACCTACAAAGGTCAGGCTCAAATCAATGTAATGAGAATACAGAAATAATATACGACATACTTATATCTATTCTAGAACACGAAAGAGACCAAAATATCAAATGTAATTTATTCCTTTTTTTGTTTGTAGCAGCACAAGAGCAGCATCGCCGTCAGACGTACTCGATCTCTCTCTACGATGTCAGCGCATTCTTCTCTTTTCATTCTATTTCAATTCAATTTAATATTTTCTCGCTCTCAATTTAAATTCTTCATAAATCGATGGATATATTAAGGTGCTCTTCTCGTACCCCCAGCAGATCTCGATTAGACAGAAGATCGACAAGGAGACCGGACTGCGTTCGTTTTCTCCTGCTCTCTTTCTTCTCTCCACTCTCTCTCTCTCTCTCTCTCTCTCTCTCTGTCTTTGTCTCTTTCTTTCCCCCTCTCTCTTCCTAGGTTCCCTCTGCCTCACTCTTTCATCCTCTCCCTCTACAGCCGTTGTGTCGGAGCATCGTAATCTCTTCTGGGGGGCCATCTTCGGCCCTTCCGACTCGAGGACTTTCCAGCAGACGGCGCAGGTCATTTTAAAGTTTAGTTTTAAAGAGTTAATATTTTCCCTTAGGCACATCGTGCGAAGCAGAAAGTCTTCAAGCCGATTTTCGAGGAGAAGAATAAGTGAGAAGAACCCTCCTGACCTCTTCTCACAATCAGCCATTCCTTCTTTCTCTCGCTCTCTGCACTCTCTCCAATCACCACAGAATCTCGCCGCTCATTGCCTCTTGAATTCATTAAAGTGCAATGTTTCGTGAGGTTGTTTGTTACATAATTATAATATCACTGAATTCAGTTCCAGAAAAAGTATGGAAAGAGCGGAAGACAGAGGCGTAAGAGGGCAGGGATGAGAGAGATGCATTCAAATGGTCACGTAAAGTGCATCTTGCCATTTATGAAAAGGAGAGCACTTATGATGTCCGGCTGGGAAATAAAAATGGCTTGTGCCAGTAACTGAGTCAAGAAAACGGGAAAGAAGTACTAATGTTTGATTAGTACTGAATAACGAAGCCGAGACTTGCAGTATATACGTATGTATGTACATATGTATATCAATACACTGTTCCCAGTCACTGACAAGCAAGATCTCCACGCTGAAGGAGACCTGGCCGACTGGTTCGATGACCTGAACTAGGAAGCCAAGCAATTCATGCAAGACACAATTGTAAAGAACCCCGAAGCTTATTTCGAATTTAAAGCAGGCCACATCTCCAACGACGATTACATGAAGAAGGCATGCAGAAAAAAAGAGCATTTGAAACAGAGAATAAATGAGAGTGAGAAAAGGAAGAGAGGATGAGGGAGACAACAGAGAGAAAAAAGACTTCTATGTAGGTCATGTCCTATAGGCCCCAACGGGGGTGCAGGAAGATCTGGCCACGAAGTTGCCGTGTAACAGCCATCTCTGGAACGCCGAACTGTGGCGATTTGCTGCTTACTCGGTGAGTCAGATTTGTACTTCCCACGGGAATAGGACTCCCCCCCTTTTCCCGCTCCGCAATAAGGCCTCCCCTAAAATTTGGCCTATCTTTTTAAATAGCGACTGGCAGCCGGCCTAAGGGATCGAGTGGGCGTCGTCCGGCTTCACATAACTCATCCGTTTTAATTTGTTTACATTTTTCCCTAGCATACTATTACTCTAAAGTTGTTCTATAACGGCAGCAAGAGTGCCAGTGGCAACTCTATCATTAGCATCAGAAAAAGCGAATAAGTCATACATCAGATTGTATTCATGCTATGAAGTTTTAGCGCTTAATTTAAATTGCGCGAAGCATACGGCATCCTTTCGTCGGTCACAATCATGTGTAATTTCACTTTTCCAAGGCCTTGCAATTCGCTACATGGAATTAGGTGTGTTATTGTGACACAACCATGAAGTTCTTGTTTTATATTTCACAGAGCTGATGGGTGGGAGAATCGAAGAGGGAAGGGGACGGAGAGATGAGAGAGGGAAAGAAAGATGAGCGGTGCAGATCACTTCACTGCCTTGGTGACTTCCTCGGGGAATATGTCAACTGAGCAGCGGACAACTGAGCAGCGGACAACTGAGCAGCGGACAACTGAGCAGCGGTCGATTGCGCAGCGGTCAATTGCGCAGTAGGCTCTAACTGCCTTCAATTTTAATATTTTCGGCTATTGTAAAAACCAACCAAGCTATTTTGTCGAACCTTTGACTTTTATAAAAGAATAGAAAGATAAAGCGTGAGAAAGTAGACATATTTCGATGCCCACGGTCAACTTTTCCATAATATTTTTTTTTTCAATTTTCACTGCACAGCGCCTTGAAATGGTCCACCTCATTTTGGCCCGAGGGACCATTCCGAACAGCAAGGAATTCTGTCAACATTTTCTTGTTTATGTTATACATACTTCTGCACGTCTTTCGGTGGACCAAGCGTCAAGGCCATGTATCCCTGGGTGAAGAACTTGTACTGCGGGCAGAGGTGTCAACGGCCCGGCCCGGCCCGGCCCGATGGGCCGGCGGGCCCAACATTCCGTGGGCCCGGGCCGGGCCGGGCCCACAAAATGTTGGGCCGGCCCGTGGGCCCGATTGGGCCCGATTATTTTAGAAATTAGTGTATGGTCAACTGGTTTTTAAATATTCCCATGATTTTTCTTCAAATGTTCTACTGATTTTCTTGAAATAGCAATTCCTTGAATTTTGATTTGTCATTTGAAGAAAAAAACATATGTATGATGATACATCAGCAAAAAAAAAATTGAAGAAAATCACTTGAAGAAAATTTTTTGAAGAAAAATTTATTCAGCTTGAAAATCGGGCCGGGCCGGGCCCAAAATTCCAAGGCCCGGAAAAGTACGGGCCGGGCCGGCCCAAAAATGTTAGGCCCGTTGACATCTCTGACTGCGGGTCATTGTACATATCAGTTAGCTGCTTGGCCTGTTAACACTGACCAATCACTGAGCTTCTACTCAATTAGAACAAAAATTGCTTGTGTATTTTTTCAACATCGCATCATCTTAGAAATTTGTAATTCAGATACAGAGCTGCAATTCGCTTGCACAAGCCCTTCTACGCAAAGCTCAAACTTGTTCGCTGTTCGGAATGGTCCCTTGGACAAAAATGAGCTGGACCATTTCAAGCCGCAGTGAAAATTGGCACGTGAAATTTTATGGAAAAGTTGACCGTGGGCACCGAAATATTTCTACTTTCTCACGCTTTATCTTTCTAATCCTTTATTTGTTTAGCTGCAAAATTGTTCTTTTCTCTTCTGACAGATTATTTCAGATCAGCTGTCTATCTTTTGAATAAATCTATTTTTTCTGGAAAAAGAGTTAATTTGTATTCAAATTATAATAAAAGTCAAAGGTTCGACAAAATAGCTAGGTTGGTTTTTACAATATCCGAAAATATTAAAATTGAAGGCAATTAGAGCCTACTGCGCAATTGACCGCTGCGCAATCGACCGCTGCTCAGTTGTCCGCTGCTCAGTTTTCCGCTGCTCAGTTGACATACTCCCCTTCCTCGACACGGGGAGGGGGCGGGGGGAGGGGCAGGTCGCCGCCCCCGTTCGGAGTGCACGCCAGGAGAACGTGGGCCTGACGCATCTCTTCCGAGAAGGCGCGGTAGGACTGCAGAGAGAGAGAGAGAGAGAGAGAGAGAGAGAGAGAGAGAGAAGCACGAAGACTGACAGCGATGTTGTCGGGAGTGGAGTCGAGCTTGCAGAGCTGGCGGTAGATTGCCTGCGCCACGTATACGTACTGCATGTTTGTCTGAATCGCATGGGCTCGCATGTCTGCAACAATTATTTTATTAGACTATTTTTATTTGCAAAGTTTTCCTTATAATTGAGAAGAAGTGAAAATGACGAACGTCGCATCTGCTTGAGCATCTCCTTCATGTCGCCCGCCTTGCCCTGCAGAAGAGTCTGCAGTATCCACTCGATGACCACGAGAGTGCCGGTGCGGCCTGAACAGGTGACACTCTTCGAAGGATTCCAGAAGGAAGAACCGACCGACGCCGGCTGAGCAGTGGATGACTGCCGTGAACTTCGTGGCGCAGATCTGGCGGAGGACGTTCATCCAAGCCATCGTCGACTCGGGCACTCCGCGGTCAGGCCTGTCAAGTTACAGTACGGCTCAGCGGCTAGGGGTCTCGGCTATAGCGGCTATAGCGGCCGCGTGCCAAAGAGGCCAAGCGAAATTAAGCCATTTAAGATTTTTATTTTCAGAATTCGTTGTTATTTTTGTGTTCAGGGTAACTTGCTGCATCGATTAAGCTCAAAAACTTTATAAAGTGATGCATATTAGCGAAAATAGAAAATCTTGTAAAATTAGTGGTGCAGTAACACCTCAATTCGTAGTGTGTGCGTGTGCCATCGTTTCAGTGAAATTTATTAAGGCAGTTGCATGAACAGCATTACTTTAACTTACATTTACAGACTTCCTTTAGTATCCTTTTGTCTTATCAATTGGCTTTTTAACGCATCAAGTGATAAAGGTTGCCAAAAAAAACCTAGCAAAAAAACTGCAAAAATGTAGCTCAAAAGAGGAACCGAACACAAGCACTTCTCCCACTGTGCAGAGAAGCATGTCAATGTGCCTCGTTCTAACTCTAAACAATTTTAGTAAGCATCTTGACGCTATTTTTAGGTACTGTCTACTTGACAGTCCAGCCACAAAAATTCCATGGCATTCGCAGTGTTCTTTTCTCACGATCGCTCTTCACAGAGCATTTGGTGAGCCCCTAGCTGACATAGACTAGCGTACACTCTCAAGACGCCAGCCACAATAGGGTGCGCGCCTTGCTGAACAGTTTCCTCTTTTCGATTCCATCACGGTCAGGGCGACCGCTGCGAAGCTCTGTCAAAAAATATTTATAAATGGCGCGAAAATTTAATATTTTTGAATTTGGTCGGGTATTCACCAGAAATAATTCTGACCAGTCTGTTTGGATCTGAAATCTGCTTATGCTTTCGAATGAAATGTACTGGGTGTGGCAGACAAGATTTCCGTTGTGATGAATACAATGGCAAAAGTACGAATTGTACCATCATGGCTGGGTGGTTGTGTTACACACAATCGACATAACTGGCAGTGGTTCAGTTCCGAGACGTAGCAAAATGTTTTGCCCATTTTAGTTTGGGAAACTTCTTTTGATTTCCTTTAGCTTTTTCTTGGAAAGCCTCATGATAGAAATATTTCAGCAGGAGAACGAGGCTGGATAGAACGCTTCTCTGCACAGTGGGAGAAGTGCTTGTGTTCGGTTCCTCTTTTGAGCTACATTTTTGCAGTTTTTTTGCTATGTTTTTTTGGCAACCTTTATCACTTGAAGCGTTAAAAAGTCAATTGATAAGACAAAAGGATACTAAAAGGAAGTCTGTAAATGTAAGTTAAAGTAATGCTGTTCATGCAACTGCCTTAATAAATTTAACTTAAACGATGGCACACGCACACACTACGAATTGAGGTGTTACTGCACCACTAATTTTACTCAGATTTTTTAATTTCGCTAATATGCATCATTTTATAAAGTTTTTGAGCTTAATCGATGCAGCAAGTTACCCTGAACACAAAAATAACAACGAATTCTGAAAATAAAAATCTTAAATGGCTTAATTTCGCTTGGCCTCTTTGGCACGCGGCCGCTATAGCCGCTATAGCCGAGACCCCTGGCCGCTGAGCCGTACTGTACATACTTATTTCTCTACAACTTTAAAGGGTAATAAAAGAAGAGAACTAACCAGTTGCGCCACTGGAAGTGATGCACGACACGGTTCGGCTTGCCAGTCGCCTCCAGCACGAGAGTTCGGTAGTCGAAGAGGGGCTCGCTCACGTTGTCGAACTTTGTCACTGACACCTAAAAAGAGGATGGATATTTTAATTTTTTATGTATATACTGTTTTGATATTTTGATTCAAACGTGATTACGTGATGAAAAGAAAAAAACGTACTCGGATTGACATGTTCCCAGCCTTCCAGATCTGCGGCTTGTTTAGCTCCTCAGGGAAGTACCTGGAATTGAATTGAAGGAGTTCACTAATTGTAAATAACGACAATTCAAAATTCAAATCAGGAATTAATATGTATTGGTTCTAATTGAATAAAAGACTGAACCGCGCGCATTTCAGCTTGCCGATCTCGATGAAGTCGCAGAGCATGACAATGTAGCCGACTTCCTCCTGGAGGACCATCCTCTAGAAGTCCACGACCGTCGAGTCCAGCGGGCCCTGCAATCAGCACACACTTAGGGTTTAGCAAGAGTTTAAGATTTCCTGGAAAAAAATAATCTGATTAAAATATTCTCACCTGCGTGCAAATGTAGCTGTTGGGGAAGGCGTCGCCGCGGACGAAGTTGGCGTGGATGTAATCCGTTCCGTTCCCATCCTTCAGAACAACCCGCGTCGGGTCCACGCAGAAGATGTCTGAATTAGAGAAACAAAATTACATTTTTAATCTTAACAATACCTTTAATATAAAAAGAGATGTCATCTTCTTGAAAGCAACCGACCCTTGTACCGATTTCTATCGGTGTTAGCGTTGAAGGTGTCGATGGGCCAGGGGTCGAGGTTGTACCCCTTAAGCTCCTTGAACTCTTCAAGGAGACCCTGGACTTTTTTGTCCAGTATCCCCTGAAAGGGATATAATTTGCTTCATCTTGAAAATGTTGTCATTAATAATCATTATCACTCGGCAGACCTTGACGAAATCGCGGATAGCGTCAAGCTGTTTCGGGTTGGGAAGGTCGGGGTCCCTGCCATCGAGTCTATAATAAGAGACGATTGTGTTTACCCCACCAACACCACCGGCTGCAGTATGCCAAAAATGGTAATTGTACTCTATGCCAGTCAGTACTCCACAAGAAATGGGGTTATCCTTGTCTTTTATTTACTGTCCCTCGACTAGTCGAATGTATTTATCCTTCTCTTTTCGATAAAGTTACTTCTCGATCCTCTCTGCGAAAGTCCGGTCCATAATTGTCCGGTCGGTGTTTGTGTGGCTGGTCGTCGTGGAATCCGACTCCACCTGCTTCAGCTCCCTAAATCTCCCACTGATCTGTCTACTATAAATGAAAGAATGCCCAACTGTTCAGTACAATATCGATGTAGTAATTTCATAATTAATTAAGATATTTAAATGTGAGAACCCAATAGTCGGAGACAAGCCGCATAGTATTTGCTTCCATAAAGGAGATAACCACATGCTCTTGTATATTTTCTCTCTTCATGCAAATGAATGTGCTCCTCTAATATTGATACTTCTTCTTCTTGCGGCGCTCTCCCTTCTTTCGCTTCCCACTTCCTTCCCCATCCTTGGACCGCTTCTTCTTGATACTCTTGTCTGCTGCACTCTTTTTGTCTGAAATTTTTTTTAAAGTTAATTTCGATAAACTCAACTTGTTAGTGATGCAGTATTGTTCTATTCCTTGTTCATTATCATTCTAAAAAGTAATTTGTTGACTCCTTAAACGGGAAACAATAGGAAATCTGAGATGATTGAGTAAAATTCTCCCTTACCGTAAGCATATTTCTTAAAAACTTATTTTTTTAAATGAATTCCTAAGCAATCCAAAGAAGTTTGATCGGGGAAGGAGTGGGAAGGCAGAGTTAAAAGATAAAATCGAACCCTTCGCCATCACTAAAGCCGACCGTTCGCTGGAGGAGAGAAGGATGGAACTGACAACGAAAAGTCGAATCAGAGAAGATCACCTCGTACATTTCAATATGAAATGTGTATAACCAAGATATTTAAATGGCAACGTGCAGATCTGAGCAAATGCTGCAAATGCTGAATTTCTTATCGAGTTTTCAACAACATGTATGCAATTCCCGATAAATATGATATTCGAGTACATTTTCTAAATCTCCTTTCAGCTGTGATGGAGCCTTCCGTGAAAGAACGTGACTTATCTCTCCACTTCTCGATGATTCTTCCTGCGCGAGCGGTCTGCTTGTTGGCTGTTCTCTGCTTCTTCACTTGTTTGTTCCCTACTCTCTCTCTCAAATCCTGTTTACAACTTGAAGAGACTGATAAATGCCATGATACACTTTAATGATCCTGTAGATGAAGTGAAGTCGTTCGAATCGGAGAGCTGCCTGGTCTACAGCAAGACGTCGAAAGACTACATCGACACCACTCCGAAGAGCGTCTCCAGAGAGTCCTGCGACTTCTTCACGGTTAGCTTCCATCGTTTGCGAGGAGTGTCAAATGAGTGTCTAAGCTTGCACTGTAATTGCAGCACACGTGCATTGCTCGCCGCGTGTCGAACTACACGCACTTCCATGTGAAGATGGGCTGCGTGCCCGTGGAGACGACCGTCCGCGGCTGCATGGACATGTGTCTGTGCCTTCTCCCTCTCTTCTCTTCCACAGAAGTGTTCTTCAGGGTCTAACCTGGACTTCTTCTGCTACGACGTCCCTCGCTCTCGCCATCGTATCTTTGACTACGCCGCGAGAGTCCGCGAGTGTTGCTGCCGCGGCGCCGGCTGCAATCGAATCGAGGTCTTTTCGATAAACTCGACACTTCACCTTTTCCTTGCAAAACAACTCTTTCGGTTGTAGTTTGTCAAGACATTGAACACACTCTTTCCCTTCGACAAGATCAGGTCGATTTATGTTAGTTTTTTTATGCTGGCCTTTTAAAGGGACTGAATGGAATGTAGAATGATAAGCAAAAGACTTGGACGGCTGCTCTTGAGTTGCGCAAGTTGTACTCGCTGTGGATCTCGGCGTGCAACAGCTCGATGTTCATCTGCACCGTCGTCATCTCCGGAATCATTCTCATCGAGACCTATCGCCACTTCTTCAACGACAACAACAATCCTGACGAGGTCTCCTTTCTCATCGTTTCTCTAGAGAAATGCCTAAAAAATGAAATAGCCTAAAAAAAAGATTATTTGCTACGTGCAATAACGGATTTCAGACGGCATGGCACGAGAAAAAGAACCGAGGAGACGCGCGAGTGAGTCTGCTTCCAGAAGAGGACGAGGAAGAGGAGAACAGGGATTCGGAGGAGAAGAAGAAAGATGTGAAGGAGAGCGAGAAGAAGGAGAACAAGGACCACAAAGAACATCATCCTACTGTGAGAACGGCACTTGCATTTCAGTCTTATACTTTTACTAATCGATCTATTTTTAGTCATTATGGTTCAGGATGAGTTAATGAAGACTCAAAGCTTTTGCGATGAAGACGAGAAAGAAGCAGACAGTGAAGAAGAGGCGAAGGCAAAGGAGAAACAGAAGACAAAGGCCAAGGTTAAAAGAAAGAAGAGAGAGAAGAGGGTAGAGAGAAAAATGAGAGAGAGAGAGAAAGAAAGTGAAAGGCATTGAGAGAGAGAGAGAGAGAGAGAGAGAGAGAGAGAGAACGCACGGGACCGAGGGAAGTACGTGGTGAGAGTAAGATGTAGATCTAAATGCAGATGAAGCGAAGTGAAGCTAAGGATAGTCTTACAGACGGTTCCTCCTCTCCGTCCGGTGGTGAAAGACGAGAAGAAGAAGGCGGCGCGTCCCGAGTATTCGCTATTGCCGGAGACGAGCTTCGACGATTTGGAGGAGTGAGAGGCTGTCTTCCCCCTCCCTTTGCCATCGTCTCTCCTTTCCTTCACCATCCTTCTATTTTAAGGATTTTTTGTTGTTGTTGTCGTTTCCTTTTGCGGTTGACAATAAAGTTTGGTTAAAGAAAATATATCTGCGTCCTTCGTAGATACATACAGTACCGCTCAACGGCGAGGGGTCAATGCTATGTCGGCTATGGCGGCTATAGCCAAATGGGCCAAGTAGAATATCTCGCTGCAGAAAGAGTTTTGAGGCAAATGACATATCAGTATGGGATCCTGGAATTTTTCTTCACAAATTGCATTTAAAAAATCTTGAAAATCTTTTAAATTTTATATGAAACTTGTATTTTCATGACATACTGTGACAAATATGATGCGTTGCCATATATTATGTGTCTTGTGTGTTTTAAGTTCTTCTAAAGTTGCCAATTTCAAGTGGAAAAGCGAAGTGGGCTCGGGTTTTTTTTTCTTTGATGCTGCGTTGGTTTTTTGTCATTCTAAAACCGCAGTGGGATACGTGCTCGCTTTCAGTTTTGTGCGTCGCAGGTTCGAACCGCATGCAGTGCAAATGATTTTTTTTTTTAGAAAATGTTGTGTTAAAACAGTTTTAGAATGACAAAAACTAATGCAGCATCAAACGAAAAAAAAACCCGAGCCCACTTCGCTTTTCCACTTGAAATTGGCAACTTTAGAAGAACTTAAAACACACAAGACACATACTATATGGCAACGCACCAAATTTGTCACAGTATGTCATGAAAATACAAGTTTCACAAAATTTCAACGATTTTCAAGATTTTTTAAATGCAATTTGTGAAGAAAAATTCCAGGATCCCATATTGATATGTGATTTGCCTCAAAACTCTTTCTGCAGCGAGATATTCCACTTGGCCCATTTGGCTATAGCCGCCATAGCCGACATAGCATTGACCCCTCGCCGTTGAGTGGTACTGTACATACATATGTTTGTATATAATATATTCATGAACAGGAATGAAAATAATCAGTTATTGCTCATGGAAAGTGATAAAACAACTGGATGGTACATGCATATGTAATACATTGTCATTTTAACCTTTTTTCATAGAACCACTTCTACATCTTTTACAACTGTCCGTATAAAATTGGTAGCAATGAGATTCTATTATATATTTCAACAAATGAAGTTTTTGCCATGACAAGTAGGCCAATTTGCGTAGCCGAATAGATCTGGAAAAACAAGAAGAGTAATTGTTCAAAAGAAACCAAACAAAAATGCATTGCACTGCATGCAAGATTTATATTGAACGTATGCATATAATAGCATAAACCGTTAGAACATATCTAGAAATAGCATCTCTGAACTAAGCACTTGCCTCCCACCTCATCTTGGTATTTTTTAATCATTAAATGTGATGCATTTCTAAATATGGCGTGGTGATTGTCAGCTCATTGAAGCGCACGATTCATAGATTCTTCCAGATTCGCGTAGCGGTACATGTGGGAAGTGTCTTCGGGCTTACGAGGAAGCGGCGACACCTGTATTCTCTAACTTGTATGCCTCGTTCATTCGGCTTTTCCCTCCTCTCCCCTCTCTCTATCTCTCTTTCCCTCGCTCTCTCTCTCCCTTCTCTCTTTCCTCTAACTTGTACCTTTATCTTCCTGAAGCAGAAGATGAGTGCGAAAGCCCTTCGATACGGTGGGAGACACGTGACAGTGAGGATGGTAAGCCAGACGGAGCAGTAAGTGCGTACGTAGAACTCGGCCACCTGCGCCCGCGAGATTGTCCACTGCAGCCAGCTCGTGCTCTCCGAAGACACCAGCAATAGGAAGTACGCTAGGGCATCCGCTGCAGGATTTAGAGAGTGAGACAGAGGAAGAGAGAGAGAGAAAGAGAGAGGAGAGAGAGAGGAGAGAGAGAGGAAGCGAGAGCGACCTAAGAATGGCTGGATGGTGGCGAGTGGCACGATGAGATAGATGTATAGCCATGCGAGTCTGCTCCTTGCATCCCTGATTTGCATGTCTGGCGAGTGCGCGTGGTCGTAGGGCAGCTCCTTCCACAGCAGACGTGCATTCTGTACAAGTTTATTCATTTGTTTTTTTTTAATATTTATTTTGCATACAGCAAGACCGACATAAACGATGTAGACAAAGAGAGCAGCGTAGATCACGATGAAAGCAGCGTGCGAAAGTGTAGTCACAAGTCTGCAATTTTTTGAGTTGTGTCAATCCACAAAAGTGAAAGAGTATAAGAAAGTTCTGCAAAGAGTATCTCTGTACTTTAACACGATGATGTCGGAAGATCGAGCGGGGACATAAGTGAGAAGGCCGAGTGCGAGTGGGGCGATTTGCATCACACCCACCACCATTCTGAAGCAGTCGTCATTAATGACTGCAATCACAGCAGAAGATGTTGATGCTGCTCGCCTGAGCGGGAAGACATTGACAGTGTCGTCGTTGCGGTAAGCGAGGCGTGCACAGTGCAAGGCCAGGATCCACATGAGCAGGCAGTTGTACTCTACATACACTTGCAGCACCTGCTGCAGCCCGAATGTCCATGGGATGAACGTCCTTAATGTTAATGTAATACCTGATATTAAATCTTGATTGAATGACTCTAACCAAGCTACATGCAACCTATGCACACAAATTTCAGTCTGTAAAATGAAAGGATCAAAATGAACAAACTGGTAAAATACGTAGTCTGTTTGGAAGTCATTGATGTAATTCGCCAGCATGACGTAGGCGTTTAGAATTTCACCCACCAAAATTGGCATAAATGTCGCATTTGTGAGCGTTTTGAGGAAGTCCTGTGAGGATTATTGTGTGGAATGGAAATTGTTCCATTCAGATTGTCAGTTCTATGAACATGAAAGAACAAGCCTTTTCGATCTTAATCGCACAGACGAGAATGATGACGCAGAGGACAGTACGGATTAAGGTTTGGCAGATATCAAAGATCTGGGCAGACGTGAAGAAGGCAGCTGCAATTCCAGGAGGGGATTAGCAGAAATCCCTTGATCCACTTATTCCTCCCTCTCAACTTCTTCATTAATTCCTTATAAATCCCTTGCTCTTTTTCTTCTACACTGACAACACAACAGCTCAGTGCACTTGGCAGAATGCGTCTTGGAGATGAGCGAGATGGTGGAAGAGAGAGTAGTGATGGGAGGGGTCAGGGTGGTGGAGAAGACAGTCGTGACGGCTGGAGTTTGGGTGGTCATCCTCAGCCACTTCGGAGTTGCAAATCGAAGGGACAAGTCTCAGTTGCACCTCGGCCTCTCTTCATTGTATCCAAGGCAACAGAGTTACAAAAAGTATCACTGCCTATCGGCCCGAACACAAACATCAGCCTCACTCTCTGCCCTTCCAAGCATAAAAAAAATCTTTCCCACCCTTTTTTTTACATACTCGTGCTTATAGATCACAACGCAGACGGTTCTTGGTTTTTTAGGAACCTTTTTTTATTGTAAATATATGGATGAAAGAAACTTTCACAGATATGAGTGCAGACTGGATAAGTAAGAATCATCGAGCCAACATAACAAATAAATCTTTGTATAATTTGTATAAACTCTGATGTAAATACTCTTCGATTCACATATAAAACGGGTTAATAATATCATCTGCGCCTTGCGCAACAACAACAGAGAAGAGAAGAGAGAAGCAGACGGAGGGGAGGGAGAAGGAGGAGAGAGGAGAGACAGACAAGCAGAGGCCGGGCAGGGAGGAGGGAGAGATGGAGGACGAAGGTATTCGTACTCAGCCAGCTGCTCGGCCCGTCCTCGCCCAGGAGGAGCGAGGTCTCCGTCCACACCGACAGCAACGACCACACTCAAAGGAAGTAAGGTCTGCTCAAATACACAAGATAAACTAGACATTCAGTTCGATAAAGGCTCAAGATTAATTAAGATCTGACACTTGCTATTGACTCATAAAATAACAAATACAATAAACAGAGAGAGAGAGAGAGAGAGAGAGAGCGAGAGAGTTAATAAGTAGAAATGAAGAGAGAGAGGCAGAGAGAGAGAAAGAGAGAGAAAGAGATAACCAACCGATGAAAGGAAGTGCGAGAGCGTGAGAGAGAAGCACAAAGAGGGAGAGCCAGCCGAGTCTGCTCTTGCCACTTCTCACGAAGACGTAAGCAGACTGACGAGTCGCCACGCTCTTTCTTCGCCAGACAGCAGCCAGTGTCTACATTTATTTTTTTCGCCCAGGGAATAAAAGGAAAGCCGGAATCCTGTACCCATCTTGTTCAGTTTTTTGTCAGCAAACGACATTGATTTCACAAAGTAAACAGACCAAGCATATAAAATGAAAAGCTTAATGAGTGAAGAACTAACGATAACAAGCAGGATGAAAACAGCGATGGTAGTGAGGAATACAGTGAATCTGCCGAAGAGACTGAGTGCCCTGGTGACATCGTGGCCGAGACGGGCCTCGAGCATGTCCAGGCCGGCCAGGAACAGCACCAGCACTTGCAGGCGGATGAAGCCGGCCCTGGTTTAGCATCCATGCATTCTTCAGACAATTTACTACATAGAGCGCAAGATATAGAAAGTGAAAGACTGAGAGAGCTCATTCAAATAAGATCGATATCTTCTACAAAAGCTGAAGAATAAAGATACTGCAGATAGTGAGAAGAGGAGAAGGAGCTGACCAGAAGGGGATGTAAGCTATTTCCTCAGGCTTGAGCACTGCTCTCTGAGCGAAAAGGAGCAGACGGATATTGCCGAGAAGAAGAGACCAGAAGAGCCAGCAGGTGAAGAAGAACGACAAGTGCACGGCTAGCCATTCCACTCTAGGCAACCAAATATTTCTTTGCATAGCTTGTATTCTAACACTGTAGAATACCCTCAACAGACGAATACAAAACATACCAAAAAAATTACATATATTTTCAACATCTATAAATTAATTGAAGACAAATTATAAAGCCAATTCAAAGAGGTACTTGTAGAGAGTAGAATATCCAGAATACCGACCAAGAATGTCAGCGTAGATCGACAGCGCATCACTGAAAGTCATCCTTTGAAAACATGCAGTCAAAAAAATAAATTTCCTCTAACCCAGCAAGGTTGAGAGAGAATTAGAAAAAAACAAAGGTGGTTATGCAGTAAAGAACCTCGGCAGGGAGCGAATGTCGAGGTTGTAGAAGTTGCCATGGTAATATTCATATGAAAGAACACTGAAAATTGGCAGAGATATCAGCAAGCAATCGGACGAAGAAATCTATCGCAAGAGTCAGGGCAAAATCAGACGTTCCACTGTATCAAGGTTAGGTAACTAAACACGTCAAGGTCACAAAAATTAGAAGAAGAAATGCTAACTCTATCGTAAAATCAGATAGACTCGCTCGCACTTCGATGTAAACATCGAGAATAACCTGCAAAAGCCCTTTTGTTTATACTTTACAGAAGCAAAAGAGGGGGAAATATCGACACAGAAAAAGTTGTTACCTGGGCAGCGATGGGTAGAATAAGGAAGAAGATGAACGGTCTAATGAAGTCTCTGCGAGCAGCGGCAGTCAGCACGGAGACAAGGAGGAGAAGCACGACTTCCACGGCAACGAACGCCACTCGAAAGGGATTCTTCACGGATAGACCGGCTTGGGCTGCAGAAAAGCGACTAATTAGTTCATGGAACTGACCACAATTCCCCCAATCAATTAATGATTCACCAGTGAATCGCGAAAGAGGGCGCAACCATAACTGAACATGCCTGGCTCGAGTTGCGGCGGAAGAGTTGAGAATGTAGAGAATGTTTCGGCCGAATCATTCAAATTCTCACTAAATTCCTCACCGCTGCCTTCCATTACAGAGAGAGAGAGAAGAATTGAACTGAAAGAAGAAAGGGACGAGGGGAAGGGGACAAGTTATGCAGCGGCAGCAGAGATAAAGCATATCGATAAAGAGATACAAGTTCCGAGATGACAGATGGAATGCCATGACTGAACATCTGAACACGCCCCTTCCCGGTTGGGCAGGCGAGGCTGACAACGAAAAACAAATCGCTGCCATTCATTCTAAAGATTCACAACGCGCCTCAATAGAACGCACACAATTGAAATCTCACGCGTGAGTGGATTACAGGGCAGATTAGTACAAAGGGAGGGATAAAGCAAGGAGGTGATATGATCACCCAGTGTATCACCACGAAGAATGGACGCTATGGCGTACGACTGATGAAAAGAGGGGGGGGGGGGGGAGACGGAAGTGCGAGTGAAAGAGAGAGAGAGAGAGAGAGAGAGAGAGAGAGAGGGAGAGAGAGAGACAGGAAGGAAAGCGCGTGGCGAAAAGGTTAGACTGGCCAGCGGGAGGGCCGAATTACAGCAAAGCGGCAGAGTTTCTTTTCTCTTTCTTCTTGTCGACACCCGCTTTCTTGCTATTGCACACTCGGCAAAAAGGCGCGACTGAGAGAGCGAGACATATGGTATTAATTGAGCAATTAGAAAGTCATCGGCATGCGAAAGAAGCTTGACAAACAACAAAAGGAAAAAAGAGTAAAGAAAAGACATGTCAAGAGGGTAGTGCGCGCTTTGAATACCACACAATGCTAATTCACTGCTAAACGGTGAGCTCTTTGTCTTGAAATCGGTTATTACAGATACCGAATATGATATCTATCAAATGAAGTTATATTGGAATGAAACCTAACTAAGAATATAAAGAGAATTCAAGAGCCACCTAGTTGTAATATGTTTGGTTTGTAGTGTTACAGCGGAAAACATATTTCACTCGAAAAGAAAGCAGCGGGAATAAAAATGACCGACGGTTAGGATGGCAGTAAGAACCGTAATTTAGGAATAAATTCAGGTCGATGTTTCAGAAATTCCACTTTAGAATCCGAGTTTTTTTCTAGTTTTCGTACAAAACCTGCTGCTTTACAAATTCCATATCAATTGCATGCTGCAAACTGTGAACGCTTGTTCTTTCTCATATATATGTACATAAATTCCCTTTGTCTTTCCCAGTCTTGACATCTAACATATCCTTTAATATTTCTCTTGTCGGTGTTTGTACATTTGTGAGATATTGTGGATAAAACACGGCCCTTCAAACCGCGCGGGATATTGGAATTCATATAGGGCTGCTACGCAAACTCGCAGTTTGTATGAACTCGAAATTGGCGGGAAGGTGCATCCTAATGCTATAGCATAGTGGGCTGCTACGCAGTGCAAGCAAGAAACACGAGCGCCTGTTAGGTCCGCAACGCGTGAAACAGTCACGCGATGGGACACTTACCTAACAGAATTAGACCACGCGTTTTCTTAGGCGCTGAAGGACCGTGAAAAACGTGTTAGATTGATTAATCACAATAATGAGTATCTGGTAGAGGCGGAAGAGTAAAGATCCAAGCTGTGGAGTTGCAATGTTTTCCTTACTGAAACTTAAAACATGCGCATTGGAGGAAAATATATTTCATAGAGCTAAATAATTACCAGAGTTAACGAGATAAACGAGATATATCTCATGATTGGGAGAAAGCATATTATATAAAGAGAGAGCGGGGCGAAGTAGCGAGAGAGAGAGAGAGAGAGAGAGAGGGAACGAGAGAGAGTGAGATATTGCAGCTGTTCTGACCGAGACAAGACTGGCCAACTTTGCCTTCCAAAAGCATAGAGACGAAAGAAGTAGAGCCGGAATCCAGTGATGATGAGAAGAAGAAGGCAAAAGCAAGAGTTTACTGACGAGCATCTGAATTCCAAGCAGTGGCAGTCACGCGAGGGAAGAGGGCAAGAAGAGAGAGGAAAGGGGGAGGGGGCAGAGCATCCACAGGCCGGCCACTGCTTGCACTCGGTCTTCTTGTTCTTAGCTTCCGTCTCTCATGGTCAGTTTCAGCTGCTTATAGAATTCTGTTCATTTCTTTGTTTTCTTTATGCATAAATATACATGGAAAATATGCCTGCTGAGTATAATGAATGCATTTTAATAAAGATAGAAGGATGAATACAGATCGGCTGGGTGCATATCACTCTGAGCACGCTCATCTCACGCTCGCATGGCCAGGAAGTGCTTCTCGATGTCTTGTCAGACACTCTTGCCATTCCTCCCCCTCCTTTTGCTCATTTCTCCCTCTTCCTGACAGGAAAAAGGCCGGCTACGGCAGCGAGCCTGAGTTCGAAGTCCAGACATACTATGACGACGCTGACACCATGAAGCTCTTCCGAGTCGCTGCTACTGTTCTCTGTTGGCAGAGAGAGAGAGAGAGAGAGAGAGAGAGATGATATTGGAGGGAGAGACTGAAAGGAGATGGGTAGCAGAGAAAGAGAGCATGATTGTGTAGCCGTGTCCGTGGACGACATGTGGCAGCTGTACGGCGACTTCCTCGTAGTGTACGCATCTGAGACGGGATGGGAGAAGATGCTGCAGTGCCTGGCTGGGAATCTGCAGGTGAGGGAGAAAGAGATAGAATCAGGTGAGAGATAGAGAGAATCTGGCAGTGATGGAAGAGAGAGAGAGAGAGAGAGAGAGAGGAAGAGAAAGATAAGATAATGGTGTATGAATTGATTGATTGAAGGAGTTCCTTGACAACATGAACTCGATGCACTACTTCATCGACCAGATCGCCTTCAAATCAGAGATGCGTGGGCCTACTTTCAAGTGCGAGTCCACCAGCGACGGCTCACTCAGACTCCACTACTTCTCTAATCGACAGGGACTTTATCCTATTGTCAAAGGTTACATTTTCTACATACATATGTATATTCATCCTTATTTCCTTTTGTCTCTTGCTCTCTCTCTCTATACTTTCTCTCTTCTTTCTTTCTTCTCTCCCTCTCTTTGTTCTTTCCTTTCGACCCACCAGTCTAGCGACGCCTTCCTATATCTCTCTTATGATTGTTGTATATAAATGAGAATTGTGATAGTGGTTCTCCTTGCAGGGCTTGTCTCCCGCGTTGCGAGGATGCTCTTTGCACTCGAAGTCAAGGTCTAGTTCACAATCCAAAATGCTTGTGCGGACTTCTTTGATGTATGAAAACTTACGTGTTCATATTATATTTATTAAAAAAAACTTGGTTGATAGATTAGACTTGTTGAATTGATAGATCTCAGTGCTGGAGCGGACGCAGGAGCGGCGCAAGTCAGGGCTGGTTGACCACGTCATCTTCGTGATCGAGCCACCCGATGGAGAGGAGGGCAACCGCAGGCACAACAACCGATTTCGCAAGGAGAAGAACGTCCACGAATCGGGCATCGAGGCCGACGCCGAAGCGGTGAGAGACTCTTGCTTTCCTCGTCTCTTCAATGGAATTCCCTTGACGGCTTCTCGCAAGAGATTTTGGAAAGAGCGCTTTTCTTGCCACTCATTATCACTTTTTCGCCTAGGATGAACCCGTGATATGATTTGGTTTGCAGATGGGCCGCCTTCCCCTCTGCCTACGCGACTTCAATCACATCTTTCCTTATCACATATGCTTCAACAAGCAGATGGTCATCGAACACGTCGGTCAGAAGCAAAGAGAAAGATTGAGAAGGGAGAGGGACTGAGAGGGGTGAGAATGGAAGGGGGGACCAAGAGGGGTGAGCAATCGAGAGACTCCTCTGGAACATTCTCATATCCTACGGCAGTTTTCATCAGTTTATTAATGTATGGCCGCCATCTTCGTTTCGTCAGAAGCGCTTGTGCGTCGCGTGTCCAAATGCACTCCTTCTTTCTCCTTCATCTCTCTCTCTCTCTCTCTCTCTCTCTCTCTCTCGTTTCCATCACTCCTTTTCTCTGTTTTCCTCTCCTTCTCTCATTCTCTCTCGCTTGTTCACGGTGTTTCCGGGCATCTTACAAGCATTTCCGATGACACGAAACGTACCACCTGAAGACGTCTCAAGCATGCACAGGCCATGTGGCGAAGTCTTGCATTTTCCAGCATTTTGAAACCTACGCAGTTTTTGAAGAAGAAAAAAATAGGCAGGAAAGTGACATAACGAATTAGAAGAAGAAGTGGAAGAAAGGCCATTCAGGTGTGTTTCTGTTGAACGAGTACGGCCTGGCTGACAAGAAGGCGATGAAGCTGACCGATCTCGTGCACCTCATCCAGCCTAGCGATGTACAAGTCCGTGGCTTTCTCAATCCATTTAGATGTTGAGGGCTTAAATCAATAAAAATTGTATGAAGTTTCATTAGCCTAACGGAAAACCAAGTAAGATGTCTCAAAGTATATACATAACTGTAAAAAAACCCTTCTCTTGTTATAGCTGACATTCAAGAACATCCTGGCATACATGAATACTCTCTTCATCTTCCAAATGAAAATACAAGCGAGGCGAAGTGGAGGAGGGGAGGAGGGCGGAGGAAATTCATTTGGATCTCATCTGACAGGCACACTCGCCCAGCCACTCTCCCTCAAGGCATCTATCTACTTTCTCTCTTTCTCTCACTTTCTTTCCCTGCATCCCTCTCTTTCTCTCTTTCTTTCTATCTCTGTCTCTAACACGACTTCTTTAGGGTCAGATGTTGCTCCTCCACGGTGGCAACTCGTGTCTGCTCCTCTGTTCTCCCTATGTCACCACAGTCCGCAACATCCTGGACATGCGCCTGTTCATCTCAGACATGCCGATGCATGACGCCACTCGTGATTTGGTCATGCTTAACCAGAGCAGAATCTGCCAGATGGAACTCAAGTTGGACACTTGCACTCTTATTTCATTTCTACGCTCATCACTTACTTCAACTACTCTTGTTGCCCGTCTCATCTTTCTCTCTCTCTCTCTCTCTCTCTCTCTCTCTCTCTCTACTTCAATCTCTCCTTTTCTTTCACTCCACTCTCTCTCTATCTCTCTCTCTCTCTCCCCCTCTCGCTCCCTTTCTCTTTTTAATTCTTCTCTCTGGTCCAATCCCTACAGTAAACGTCTGGAGGAGACGAGTAGGAAGATGCGTGGCTTCGCAGAGGAGTTGGAGAAGAAGAAGGCGCAGACTGACCATCTCCTCTTCGAGTTCGTGCCCCTCTGCATAGCAGACTCACTTCGACAGCACAAGCCCGTCGTGCCGCGTTCGTCTTCCTCCCTCTCTCTCTCTCTCTCTTTCTCTCTCTCTCTCTCTCTTTATTCAAAAATGCTCTCTCTCTCACTCACAAATTGTCTCTCTTCCTATCCATCCACTCTCCCTCTTCTTTCTTCTTAGAAATCTTCACCGAGGCTACGGTCCTCTACTCCGACCTGCCTGACTTTATCTCCATTCACGTGCACTGCAAGCCTGCCGACATGGTTGATCTACTCTCTGATCTATTTCATCGATTCGATCGACTCATCCAACTTCACAAGGTCTTTAAAAAGCTGTCTTCGCTATAAATACATTTGATGGGTAATCCATTGCATAAGCCCTGCTGCTGCTTGAGGTGTACAAAGTGCTGGCACTCATGGACTCGTACCTGGTGGTGGGCGGAGTGCCGGGCAACAAGGCCGACCACTGCGAGAGCGTCCTCAACCTCGCACTCGGCATGGTCTTCGAGGCACGCCAAGTCATCGTTCCCGAACTCGATCTACCCCTCCGGGTATGCATCTCTCCCTCTCTTTTCTTTCGCTCTTCTCTTTCTCTCTCTCTCCTTCTTCCCCTTTCTCTTTCTCTCTCTGTGCTTTCTCTCCACTTCTTCTCTCTCCACCAATGTTTAGCTTCGCATTGGCATCGCGGGAGGCCCAGTCATCGCCGGCGTAGTCAGCCAAAAGAAGCCGAGGTTAATATTACTTCGGTTGTCTGAACAGTCTAACATTAAATGTTCTAAAGATATTGCGTGCTCGGGGAGACAGTCATGACCGCGAAGATCATCAATGCCCACTGCGACTCTGGCAAGATTCTCGTCGCCAACAATGTCCGGACGTTAGTGTAGCTGCTTTCTAATACTACTTATTGTTTCTGCAACTAACGACTTTTGGAACGGGCAGTGTTTCTTTGATATGAAACCATATTCAATTTGAGAAACGGAACAAAGTCGCTGCGGAGCGTGTTCGTCTTCTCTTCCAAGGGATACATTGACACGGGCGCGCATAAGACTCTCACCCACTTTCTCGACCGCAACGAGAAACTCTCCGTCTGGGACATAGTCAAGCGTGGAAAGGGTATATGCTGTCAAAATTGTTTATATTGTTTATTATCATTAAGTCATATTTATTAGTCAAAAACATTGTTGCTACAGAAGCTGACCAGTCGATCGACGGCTACAAGGAGCTGCACTCTCAGGAAGGGGCAGCGAGGTGGGAGATGGTCAAGCAGGATGTCGCCAAGCAGCAACAGGCAATCAATCTCTTCTCTCTCTGCTCTCTCCCTCCACCTCTGCGTCTTTTTTCTCTCTCTCTCTCTCTCTCTCTCTCTCTCTCTCTTTCTCTATCAGGTGGTGGATGCGCTTCGTTCCGGTCCCTCGTCAACCGCGCGTGCCATCAACCGTCTTCTGTCTATCAAGCGCGCTTGGCGTTTCCGTTCGAATCGCTCGGCTGACTCGGGGATCTCAATGGGAAGCCGGCGGAGCGAGCCGGAGTCCGCCGTTTGCTCTCTCCAATGACCATTTTAATGCGAAAATGCAACAAACGCAGAAAAATTGCAGCTATATGTAGTGTAATTATTGCACTTTTTTAAAGTTGTAAACTTACAATGAAATATGAAAAAAACGGGTGTGTTACCAGCTTATGTATATTTATTTGTTGAAATCGGAGAACTCGCTGTTTTATGTAACCATTACATACATACATTTCCCTGGTTCTAGATAAAATCTCACTCGTACCTAAGAATTCCACTACGTAATACAATATGTTACTCCAGTTCGATTCGGTATAAAATGTTCTTTGCGAAGAATCTGCCATGCGAATTGTCGAAGACGAATTCGTAGGAATCGTCATCGGAGCAGAGGAGAGAGTCGTGTTCTGGGCAGCACTCAGTGGAGATGCGGAAGCGAGGCCAGACCAGTCGGCTGCCCCTCTCGATGTGGAAGTCCACGTCTCCTGACGACACTCTCCACAACCATCGGATGCGGCGACCCTTCTGGCCAGCCACCACGACGCGGCGGGAGGAGCGGGCTGGCACCGACAACTGAACCAGGCCAGAGACTATCATCAATACATCCTCTTTCCTTCCGGTTCCTATCCTCTCGAGAAGCGAAATGGATTCCTTACCGTTTGCATCTGAGCAGCGTTGTCAAATTCGCTCGGCTGGTATCTAAACACAACTTGAATTAGAGACATAGAATAGAACGATGGCGAGAAAAGTGAGAAGAAGTGCAAGCATAAAAAAGAAGGCGGATAAAATAACATGAGAGAGTCAGGGACGAGTCCTCCTGGTCGGACTATCCCACCATATGTGCGGTCCTCTAGAAGCTTCAGCAGCTTCTCGTCTCCCAGCTTTAAAATAGAATCTATGTATGCATTTCAGTTTTTTGTTTGTTAATTTGTTATGAAACAAAAAGGAAGAAAGTGAATGGTTGCTGACAACTTCTCGGAGTTGTTGTTTTTGTTGTTTTGGGGAGGAAGTGGAAGAGATGAAACGGATCTTGACTCGAGTTTCTTCTGCGAGAACGGAGGAGAGCATTGCGTACGCGGCGTTCATGAGCAGCGGCGCGTTCATCACCACGATGCTCTTGCCCAGGTCGGGGAACAGGCGCTGCACCAGTAGTCACTCTATTCTATTCTACCTTCATCAGTTGCCCTTTCTTTCTCACCTGAAGCAGAGTCAACGCGTTCATGTATATCTTCAATGCGGGAGCATAAAGCAGCTCAGTACTCAAACCATCCAAGTCGATTATCAACTTCAAGCCACTCTTTCTACCAGAACGTCTTTCTTGGTGTCTGAAATGGGAAGCCTTTTTTGCAATGCGACTGAGAGGAGAGAAAGAAAGGAAAGAGAAAGAGAGCCTGTAAGAAAATGAAAGAATGAATGAGTAGAGAAATTGTCTTCTTTGAGGGCAAGGAGAAAGAGAAGGTAGCAGCAGGGAGAGACAGGGAGAAAGATATAGAGAGACAAAGAGGGAAAGAAAGAGAAGGAGAAAGACGGAGCATCTAAAGGACGAGGTAAAAGTGAATGAGTGCAACAACACAGGAAATAATCCATTTTGAAGCATAAAAAACTTATTGCATATTCTGAGCGGCATTTACCGAACAAGTGCGTGAACAGCATCAGCCTCAGCAATAGTGAACTGGAAGAGCTCAGCGACGGCGCCCGCCCGCATCAGGGAGCGCGGGTGGATTCGACCTGCGGCCTGCACGTACAGCACGTCCCCCTCTCCATCCACGCCCAGCACTCCTCCTGAGGGATAGGGGAAGAAGGCGTTATTGATTGCATTTCGAGTCAATCTAATGACAAGTAAAAAAAAAAAAGAAATCATTTGAGGAAATAAACTTATATAGGGAAAGTTTAAAAAAAAGACGAGCGCTGACCTGGATAATAGTCCGCGAACTGGTTGATTGTACTCACGAAGTTGTTGACGTCTTCAGCTGAAGACATTGGCGGCGAGGGCCGACGGATAAGGCGGAGAGTCTCGAGGGCGAAAGCGAAGCGGGTCGCAGCCTCTTCTAGCACATTGCAACTCTTTTTCTTCTTCCACACCGGCTCCTCCATGACAAAGCCAAATAACTAACCGACATTGTAGTTGTTTCCGATGAGCCATCGAAGAAGAACGAACGGAGTATCTTGATGGGGTTGCTCGGCCAGGAGATCAGCGACGGCCTCGCGCAGCTCGTAGATCTTCTTCTGCTGTTCGGGAGTCAAGTCGGGAGGGAGGAGGAAGCAGCTCGAAGAATCTATCAACATCTGCAGATGGATATTGAAAAGTACGATTTAGGAAAAGGGAAGTTGTGCGAATACGAGTAATGGTTGGAGTGAACGAAAAGAAGAGAGATGGAAAATGGAAGAGATACGTGAGATCTTCCTTGATCAAGGAAAGGGCAAAGAGATAAATGATAAAAGTCAAGAGGGCAACACGGCCGAGTCAAAGAATCGAGAGTTGAGAGGCAAACTGGAAAATGAATCAGTGATTGAATGAACACCTTGTATGGCGAATCATCTAAGAGCAAGAGGTCAAAAGAGGGAAAGAAACAGAGAGGGAGGGGGAGAGTGAGAGAGGGATGAAAGAGAAAAGTGTAGTACGAAGCGATGTTCGAACAAAGGAAAGGGTCAGTAGAACTCTACCCAGCGGTGCTCGCAGAGAGATTGCGAAGAGACTGAGTAAAAGTCGACGGTAAAGGAGGATAGTTTCATCGCCCGAAGGGGCTTACTTCCCAACCCTTTGAGATTGGAGCATTCTTAAGCCCCCAGCCTTTTTGACCCGAGTGCTCTCTGCCGAAGAAGACAGTGGCTGACGCTACATTCTAATTGAACCTTCTATCCACACCATGCACAACACAGCCTAGCGTTCACATGACATACGGAAGTCATTGCGGGGACAGCCGTCAATGAGATCGTTTGTTTTGTTGTTCTCACTCATTATTCTTGGAAATACTCGTTTCTTCCCTTTTAAATCTTATCTCTTTTCTCTCTCTCTCTCTCTCTCTCTCTCTCTCTCTCTCTCTCTTTTTTCCGTTCTCTATTTACTCTTGCTTGCTCTCTACACTTTTGGTTGGTCTCTCTGTTTTATACTCTCTCTCTCTCACTTTCTCTCTCTCTTTATCTCTAACTCTCTCTCTCTCTCTCTCGCACCCCTATGTCACATGCATTAGTTTGATTGGCGTGTGATTAGTAGTCGTTCTCGCCAGTCTTCGCTTAACTGGTGACATCTCCTTATAATCCAGCTGATGTTCAATGAGCTCGCCTAAGAGAATCTCCTGAGAGATCATTTTCTTCAGATACTTTCTCCAGTATTTTCTGAGTGCCCTCGGCAAATTGCTGCCTCATCTTTGCTCCCTTTCTGACTTCTCCATTCCGTCTCCTCATCCTATCTCTCCATCCTGTCTCCCCTTGTCTCTCCCCATCTCTCTCTACCACCCCTCTCTCCCAATCTCTCTCCCTTAGGCCATATTGGGTGAAGTATTGCCTAGGTGCCGCCAGCCTTGCCTGAGAGCCGCTTAGGGCCGCGTCAACTCATTGTCATGCTGAGAGTCGAAATAGCTAAGTGAGAGAGACGGAGAAAGAGAGTAACAAACACCCCTCCTCTCCCTTTATTTCCTCTACTTCCTCACTCTCTCTTTCTTTGTCATCTACACTGCTTCTACTATTATCTCTCTCTCTCTCTCACTATCCTTCTCCCTTTCCACACCTCACGTGAAAGGAATCAGTAGCTGTGCTTGCTTGAATGTTGATCACACAGAAATGGATGGAGACAGTCACAACGAGACAGAAAAAGAGAGTCCACCTCAGCCTCCCCAACCCGTCTCCTCTTCTTTTTTCCTTTTTTGCTTCCCTACTCGATGCCATTTATTCTCTGCTCTCCCTCTCTCTCTGACTCTCTCCTCTCTCCATCCCTCTCTGACTTTCTACTCGCTCTGTCTCTCTGCTCCCTCTTCCCTCTCTCTTCCCTCGCCTTCCTCCGATCGTCCCCCGCTCAATTCGCTTCGAAATGTTTACTTCTATCTCCACAGCAGAAAAGACGGCCGCGATTCGCACCGGCCCCTTCCTTATCTGACCCGTCTGAATCTTTCCTTTATTCCTTTCTTTATTTTCCTCACTGCTTTCCAATTTTTATTTTTGCTGATCCACTCCAGTATCGTAAATATCGCCAGTGTGACGATGAGAAGTGATCCAGCCCGTATCTGGATCACGTCATTGCGCGAAACAAAGCTTTTTTCCTTTATTCAAATATCAAGATCCTCCAAACATCTTTTAGAGAAGATCGAATCTCTCCTCCTTCTCTTGTCATGCCGAACTGCCCGCGCTGCGAGAAACCCGTCTACTTCGGTGCGTGTCAAAAGAGAAAAAAAATGGCTGTTTTGTGATGCTGATTTGGCATGGAGAGAACTCTAAAACCTAAAGACAGGTTAATTGGCCGAGGATAGTTGGTTCTTTTTTGAAGGAGTTCAAATGAACAAATAATTTAGTGGAATATAGAATGTTGAGAAATGACCAAAGAAAGATTAAAACGAGAGATATAGGCAAAATATAAAGGGACGAACTGAAAAGAGTGAGAGAGATGGAGAGAGAGCGAGAGAGAGCGAGAGAGCGAGAGAGAGAGAGAACGAGAGAGAGAGAGAAAGAGAAGAAAGGGAGAGGGAGAGAGAGAACGATGGTGAGAGCGGTGGGAGATGTTTAGGAGAGCGAGTGTCTTCGATTGGTTTCGACTGGCATCGCCCATGTCTGCGTTGCGAGAACGAGGAATGCAAACGACCGCTCGCTGCCGGAAGCCACTCTGAGGTACCAAATGAGTTACTAACCGATATTTCGAAGATGTATGATTTTCTAGTGATATCCAGTACTTATTTCTATGCATGCCCACTTCAAACTTTGGAACGAATAAGTTGCGTATATATTCTATTTTAACAATTCGAACACATTTTAGCGTAACGGAAAGCCGTACTGCAATCGTTGCTACGGGGCACTCTTTGGTCCGCGCGGTTACGGTCACGGCGGGGTATGGTACATATGCATTTCTTTACAGCTTTATTCAATCTAAAACCAATATTTTTAAAATTAGGAAATGCGAAGTTTGGCAACCAGTGTACAATGTCTAATTGTTAAAAAAAATTCATCTATGTATATACATACATATGTCTGTACGTTATTACTATTAATATTTAAATGGTAACAAATTAATTCCTTCTGGAGGTGGAATCACACGTCTTCCAAGGGACCGATCGTCAAATGCAAACATGACGAGCATGTCCCCGCCCGACTCGTTGTCCACTACACAGAAGCATAGACGATCTCGACCAACTACTTAGTACATATTTTGTCGTGTCTATGTTCACATACATATACACTTATGATTGAAACGATTTCTGTAAGGTGCAGTGCATCTCATCTCCCATGGTAGATGGCTTGCTAATAATTCCAGACCTCAGCGGTTTAATGTATGTAGTTCTTGTATTTTTTACTGTGGCTAAATTATAGATGTAGTTATAGATATCGCGATCAAATATCGTCAGGAATTTGTATATTTTAAATACCTGCCTATGTTAGCATATTTAATTTTTATGACGATAAAGTTATGCAGTCAAATGATATCTATCTTTCTCTTCTTCTCTTACTCACTTTTCCCTGACAATGCCTATCTCTCTCTCTCTCTCTCTCTCTCTCTCTATCTCTCTCTCTCTCTCTCTCTCTCTCTCTCTCTCTCTTTTTCTCTCACCTTTGCATGTTTCATTATAATGTAGAAACATTCTTTCTTTTCATGCATATAATATATAAATTTTCGGCGAATGGTAATCAAATTTGAAAGACGATAATGAAAACGAGCCTCATTGTGCGGTCATTTCATACGGAGTCCCCGGTGCGGAATGGTGGATCGCGTGGAGGAGTGGCTGGCTCGGTCAGCCGTAGACTGCCAGAAGTCAACGACCTCACCGATTGAATCGGTTCCCCCCTCCTGCCATCTCCGTCGTCGTATCTCGGTACGCGTGGATGTCGAGCAGGCCGGGGAGACGCCGTCGGACACGACGGGCACTCGCTCGCAACTCGTCGCTGTTTCTGCACCGCGAGCACCGCAGGGCGACAACCCAGAGTACGCATTACTCCATTCATCTTTTCATACATGATTTTAAAAAAAACTGTGGCTTCAGCCGTTGAGCCCCAGAAAGCATGAATGCAGATAGTTGACTAGATTGAATTCCACTGAAGGGATCAGCCTCGTTTGGACCCGCGAGTGTGGAGGAGAGTGAGTTGGAGCGAGATATGCACGACGACTGAGAATGTCAAGGTTTTCTGTCTTTCTGGTCTGTAATCTCTCGGTTTTAATGTCAATTGAGTGCGATTGTAGTTGTCATTGGCCAAGTAACTTTGAAGATTCCTGAAACAAGGACGACGCATACGATGAGCACGCCACAGACGCAGGCTACTACGAGGTTGTTTCTTCGCCTCTCATTCGCCCTACCTTCTATCCTCCCTCATTTTGTCATGTTCAATATCTGTAAAGCAGCGTGAGAAGTGAAGCGCCAGCCACTGCTGTTTCGGCCTCCTCTAGCGACTCTCTGCTTTCCGTCTCATCTAGTATGAAATCTGTCATTTTCTTCATCGTAATTGATGACAAACATAGTTTTAAGTTTGTTAATATTTTTATTAGTTTCCAAAAGATCTGCACCCTCAGACTCGCTGACGAATGCCTTCTCCAAGTCGACTCTCTCTGTCCTGACAAGTGCTCGTTCCATCTCATCAGGAATGCCCATCAACGTCAGTTTGTTGACTTTTTTCTGAAATTATCTTTTCAAGAAGACAATTCTTTCGGACGAATCTGAATGTTAGGAGGACGAGATGAATTCGGTGGGGGAAGTGTCTAGTTCCATTGCGATACCGACATTCGAAGAGATGCTGGATGCCGATCCGCCATCGGTTCCTCCAGAATGCCGCTTCGTCTCGCAGCCCACTTCTCACTCGGGGTATTCTCTCTCCTTTCACCTTGCAACTTTGTTATGGAAGAAAGAACTCTTAATATTTTCTGGAAATATTAGGAAGAAAGGAATGCAGTTGGTTCCTTCTCCAATTCCTTCATGCGGATGAATAAGCTCTTTTCAAATGCAGAAATTACGTACATATATATTGTGAAAAAAAAGTTTAATGGCTCTAGAATCGTGCCAGACGATAAGAAAGTGGCAAGAGCGAGCGATTCCAAAAGAACATCATTGTCATTTCCGTTGATGCCAAGGGATGAAATAGAACAGGAAGAGAGAAAGTGACAGATGAGAGAGTATATAAAGAGAGAGAGCAGAAGATTCCTCGTCGTCATTCACCCTCGTTGCAGCCCTCCTGTGGTTGTGAATGGCGCTGTGGTGGAGGCAGTCTCCTGGTGTCTCCTCGCCCTCTTCGCTCTCGTCCTCCTTCTCTACCGCTCCGCTCTTCCTTTGCATCTCTGTGGAGCGTGCCATTAAAGGATGCTCCACACAATTCTTGTCTGCTTCTTCTCTCCTTCTCTGCTCCCTCTCAGATAACCTTTCTCTTCTCTATTTTATTCCTCGATCATTCCTTTCATTATGACTCCCCCATTCCTGACTCATCTTCCACGAATGGTTGATGCTGGATTGATATGAGATTCTCCTGAAGAGTTTCTATGAGTGAGATGCCATATCGAAAAGACGTTCCTCATCATCCATTTCTCAATTATCCTTTGATCTCGCCACTCTTCCCCTTGCGAATAAAAATGTTGATTATTTCGACGATTATCTAGATGGCAAATCAGGGCTGTTACTTGTAGACTTGGCAGATGCCTCTATCTGATAGAATTGACCGGAAAACCAATATCTTTAAACGAGCAGAGGCAAGGTGTATTTCCGCTTCTTGACCATGCAATGCCAGTGACCTGGCCGCTTCAGTCACTCTTCTCTCTTGCGAAGCACAAATGACCAACATCCTTTTTTCCCTACAGCCGTCTTCCTCCCTCTTTCTCTAATTTCTTTCTTCTTCTTTTTCTTTCTTTATTTCTCCCTCTCATCCTCACTTCTACGAACATCCACTTTGTTACGTTATCTAGGCTTGGTATTCTCACTCCTCTTATCCTCTCTCTCCCCTCTCTCTCTCTCTCTCTCACTCTCTCTCTCTCTCTCTGTCTCCCTCGGCTGCACTTTCCCTGTAGATTGTGCATGTCTTAGTTCTTCTCGCGTGTATGGTTGGCGCTTCTCTGTGGGAATGATTTCCCCATTGATTGCTCTGATTCCATCCCTGATTCATTTGGCCCTTTCCTTTTCCTTTCCGATGAGGCATCTTCTTTTTCGCCTTTCTTCATCTTCTTTCTTGAACGCTCATTCTATTTTCATGCATTCGCATTATCAGCTGCCACCAGCCTCCGAGAAGTTGTCTATGCTGATAAGGTTGTAGGCACCCTCCCACGCGAGAAAACATGCTGAATGGAGAGAGAGAGGGAGAGAGAGAGAGAGAGAGAGGGAGAGAGAGAGAGAGAGAGAGAGAGAGAGAGAGAGAGAGATAGGGTCATAAGAGTGAAATGGAAAAGTGAGGAATAAGAGGATTGAGACGAAGAAAGATTGCGCTATGTAGAGAGAAGGTGCGAAAGTAGGTGGCTGCTGTATTGAAGGCACGCGTGTTCATGACTCCGTCTCCCCCTCCGTAACTTTCTCTCTCGTTCTTCTTCTTTTCGGTTACTTCTCAACATCTCTGCTACTATTTCTCGACTCTTCTCTCTCATCACTGTGCTACTCCCATGCAATGTCCTTCAATTCGCCCATTTTACCATCTTATATCCTTGCTCTTTATTTTACCTCTTTCCGCCTAGCCACGGTCTCCCTCGTTCGCTCTCTTCCCGCCTCTCTGTTGTGCTGTATAATTTGGCATCCGCAGTTCTCACTTCTCGCCATGTCCTTGCGTCTCACAGTAATCCTCTATTAATTTCCATTTTCGAGTGCATGTGTCGGTATACTTGTCATCTCATGAACACGTCGTAGAAGAGAGAGAGAGAGAGAGAGAGAGAGAGAGAGAGAGGGAGAAAAAGAGAGAAGAAAGAGAGAGAGAGAGAGAGAGAGAGAGAGAGAGAGAGAGAAAGAGAGAGAGAATAAACTGTTAGGTAAGGGAGAGAGAGAGAACGATAGAGAGAAATAGAGAGAGAAAAAGAGAGAATAAAGAGTTATGTAAGCGAGAGAGAAAGCGAAAGAGAAAATCAAGAGTTAGGTGAGAGAGAGGGAGAAAGAGAGGAAGAAGCGAGGCTAAAAAATGAAGAAAAATTGTTGAGTCACTCCAATTCTTCCCTATACACATTCCAAACATTTTGTACAGGTGCAAATGTTCTATGAGAAGGGGGAAGCAGAATAAGAACATGGGAGAAGACGGGATTATGTGTGATGACCGTGCTTGAGAACAATAAAAAAAGACCGGCACGATTCTTCATGAGAACAGAACATTGCCACCACGCTTGAGAAGAGATAATTTCTAGATACGAGATAGTAAGCAGAGAAAGAGAAACAATGCAAATCTGAAACACATTTATTTATGAGACCTTGTTCAGTTCCTGGAACAAATTCAACTACGACTGGGGCAGTTTGTAAAGTTCATCAGTTCATCTGTTCATCTCGTTCATCTGTTGTAAAGTTCATCTTATAAATTTCAATAGAAAATACCCTATTGTAAAGTTCATCTTGCCCTATATGGGGCCTAAAGATGAACAAGATGAACAGATGAACAGATGAAGTTAACAAACTGCCTACGACTGGACAAAAACTCCCCAAAATAGTTCGAGGGGTAGTTAATGCCGTCAAATATCTTACTAATATTTACTGTAAATTGTTATCGCTGTGAGACTATTTAATTTAAAATTAAACTTCAATTGATTGGTTTTCATTTCAACAGAATATGTCAGAAGTTAAAGGTTGTGAAATATAGTTTGGTATGGCGCTATTGCTCATTTGCCGCTGGCTGGCTCTGTGTTTAATTAAAAGCATGCTTTGTTCTTATCGTTGTTGCTCGTCTTCTCCCAGCCGAAACTGATGTGGCAGGCCAGCCTATTGTGCCCGTGTTTGATTCATCATCGTGTTATCGTTGTGTTCCTTTTCAACGTTAAATGCTTGTCTGTGCATTTGGTTTTAGTTGCTATTCCTAGACTTGATAAGTCGAGGTTACCATTCGCGGTTTCGTATTTGTCGTGTAAATTGTTCGCTGTTACCAATTAATAATTAACCTTTGTAGCGAAATTCAGTAGAGAATAGTAGAAGATGGAGGATGGGGAGACAAAGGAGAAAAGCAACCCGAAGAAGGCGCACGATCGATACGACAAGGACTTCTTGAAAGAGATCTTCACTCGCTGGGTCAACGTCCAGTTGTCGAAGGCAGGCACGAATGTTGACGACCTCGTCAGTACTGTTTCTCGCGCACTTCGGCGCTATCCTACTTGGGGGGCCAAATATTTTCTGCCATTCGAACCCAAATTTCTCATGGCCCAAAACCCCTCTGTGCACGATTTGGGCTCGAATGGCAAAAGCAATTTTTTTTGGTCACCCCAACTGGGAGAGCGCCGTAAGGTCTTTTTTTTTCACATCTACTGCCGCTTGAATGTTCTCTTTCAGTTCTTAATTTAGGAATTGCTGACAGTATTGAAAAATGTGGTTGTTTGAATACTGTTCTTTGCAGTTCACCGACCTCTCCAATGGTATTAAGCTGATTCAACTAGTCGAAGTTCTTGCTCACAAGAACCTTGGCAAGTTCAACAAGAAGATCAGTTTCCGCTCGCATGAGATGGAGAATGTTTCCATCGCTCTGCGGTTCCTGCAAGAGGACGAAGGACTTAAACTCATCAACATCGGTTTGCCTTTTCTCTGACCTTTTTAGCACCCATGTTAGCGTTCCATTTCGTGCATACTGTCCTGGTAAACAAATATGCATTGACAACGAAGCCAGTGCAGTGCGAGAGTTTGGTGCTGAGATGGTTGGAAGACAACAGAGAACGAGAGGGGAAGAGAAGGAAAGTAATAGAAAGAAAGCACTTCGGAACCGAGTGTGCGCGAAGAAGGTGATTCTTAGAGCATTTGACCGCAGGTCAATAATGCGCGTTGCGTACTTAGTGAACTCTTCGGGAAGGGTTGGAGGTAGAGAAAGAGAGAGAGAGAGAGGAGTTGAGGGGATTGTTGTTGAAGAGGGAATAAAGCAGGGAAGGGCGGAACGGCGAGGGGAGAGACTACGCGCGCACAGTCCGCGTAATCTGCGTCCTGTTGACATTTCGCTCCCGGCAGCAGTCTGTATCTTTTCCCTCTCCAACACCTCCATTCTTTCTCATTCTCTCTTCTTTCTCTACTTCCTCTTTGAACAATCAGCTGGACTCGTTCTTCCAAGCGCATTGCCGTCTGCACATTCTTTCGACTGTTTCCATGTTTCTTTTCTTCATGCATGATGCATCTAGTCTTTCTTTATTAGTAACTGTTTTGTGCTGATCTCAACTTATAGTGAATAAAAGCTTGATATACATCCGAAACTTGAGTGTGTATCTTTTGTTAGTCGTTTCGTGTTGGTTTCAGACAGCTCTGCAATTGTTGATCAGAACGACAAACTCATCCTCGGTCTTATCTGGACACTCATCGTCCACTACCAGATCAGTCGCATGCGACATCACGACCTGGTTCGTCCATGGCTAACTTGAGATTTCTCATTTCTTGAATCACCAGATCTTTGTTGGAGAGGCGGATTGTTTTTCCTATCGAGCTCGTTTTGCAGTTTCCTATATATTTAGCTAACAAAACGAGAAGTAAACGCTTTTGAGGATGATGATTCTGGAGACACGCAGAAACAGAAGTCTCCTGAGAAGGAGACTGGCTCTCCGAAGCAGCGTCTTCTCGCGTGGATTCGCGCCAAGCTGCCATCAGACGTCCCTGTCACGAACTTCACTTCTGACTGGAACGATGGATTCGCACTTGCGGCATTGGTAAGGATGCTGGACATTTTTGTTGTTTTTGCATATTTTCAAAGATAAAATAATGTTGTCAAATAGTTTTGAAAAATGCATTTTATTCATTAATGCGATTAAATTTTATTGGGTTATGCAGGTTGACGCCCTGGTCGGGGAAGAGAGCGACCTTTCCAACTGGCGAGAGTGGTCACCCGATGAGGCTCTCTCGAATACGCAGGCTGCCATGAACACTGCTCGCGACTTGCTGGGCATCCATGAGGTTATAATTGTTTTAATTTTTCTATCCGCTATTTTATGTTGTTCTTGGCACACACAATTGCAGCTCCTAACGCCGGAGGAGATGATCAATCCAGACATTGACGAGAAGAGTGTCATGACTTATCTCTCTCAATTCCCACACGCCAAGAAGCCATCAGTCAAGGTAGCTTCTCAAATTGACAGCATACTCCGCAGACTATAAAGGAGTCTTAAGGAGAGTCATAACTTCTGTTCAGTGAGTGAGCAAAAAGTGAGTAATATTCAGGGGAGAATCGTCGATCTCCCAGCCAAGGCCTACGCTGGAGTAGAAGTTTCCTTCAAAGTCGTTGTTCCTGATGAGGAGCGGATTCCAAAAGTTCGAGTGTGCATTTTTTTAAAAAAAACATTTCTGTATCTGAAATGAATAATGCTTACTAAATACATTTCATCGAAAAAAAAATTTCACTCCAGTGTTTTCTTGTTTTTTCAGTTGTCCGTAGTGGGAGATCAGTCAGGTGACGTTCCATTCGAAATGACACAGGCATCTGCCAAGACGCATCTCGTCCGATTCACTCCGCATTCCGCGCCGGACAATCTGCAGGTATTTTCTGCTTCATTAGGATTGATTAGGAATAAAAGAGTGAGTAATCTATCCGTTTCTTGCAGGTTCGCCTTCTCTCGATCAGCCAGAATGGAGGGAGCATGAAGGAAGAGGCTGCGGCTGTGCTGAGAGTGCGTCTGCCTCCTTCTCTCGACGCTCTCCAGCAAGCGCATGCACACTCAGATTGCAAGATCAAGGTATTCATAATTGGATGAGTGGAAATCTAGTTCCGTTCTCTATTCCAGGTGAGCAACGTTGATCTGAATGAGGGCGTTGTGAGCGCCGTGGTCAAGGCTCCTTCTGGCAATGAATCCGAGCTTACGCTCCAAGGTCCACTTTCTATATATGCTTGACTTTTTTGCCGAAAATTTTTCCGTATGTTCTTCCGGGTCCAGTTTTCTATGATTTGTTTTAAGCTTACAAGGCAGATGATTCGACCGTGCTTGTTGCCGATTGGAAGCCTACCGAGAAAGGCAACCACGAGGTTCATGTCCTCCAGGAGGAGCACGATGTCATCGGAAGTCCCTTCTCTCTTCATGTCCAGCCAAAGAGTAAGGAGTTTGAAACGTGAAGGATAGACAGAGAGAGGAAGTGGCTGCATGATATACGTGAATCGTCGACATACCACTGGAGGGAAGGCAGTAGAGCATTCTTGTCATCTGAGTGCTTTGGTTTTTACTTTCCGTTGATGCTTTCAGAAGTGTTGTTTAATTGCAGAGACAACGGGTCTTCGGGTGTGGGGCCGCGGCCTGGCGTCGTCTGGGATCGTGGCTGGCGAGGCGGTGGCAGTTATCGTTGATTCTACCCACGACGATGTCTTGTTGGATCTGGACGGGGACAGGATTGGAGTCACTATCACTGATGGTCCTGCACTATTCTGTTTACTCAATTATTACTTCAGTACACATGCATTAAGGAATGAAAGTTCTGTATTACAAGCCTATTCGATTTGCAGAGGATGGCGTGGCCCTGCCAGCTTCTCTCCATGACTTTTCTCCCCGCCACATTGCCTTTGAATACCAGCCAGAGAAGGCCGGGAAGTACAGAGTCGACGTCCTTTCGGATGACTCCCCGATTGCCGCCAGCCCCTACCATGTTAGTTCATCTACAAGTATTTTCCATTTAATTTTCTACTCGATTGCAGGTGACCGTAGCACCTTCCTGCGACTCAGTGGTGCGTGCCTTTGGTCCGGGTCTGGATGGAGGGATCGCTGGCCAGCCGGCTGTTTTCTATCTCGAGAGTTTTGGAGAGAATGAGCGCGTTGGTTAGTCTCTGGTTCAATTAAGAGAGACGCACAAAGTGTACTCCAGAACTAACATTTGCATTGGTCTTTGGCAAATAAATGCTTGGTGTGAATTGCAGCATTTGCTGTCCAAGGCCCAAGCAAGACCGAGATTGTCTGCGAGAATCGCAACGATGGCTCCGCTCTTGTGCAGTACACGGTAGTTATCTCTTTCTCTCTCTCTTTCTTTCTCTCTCTCTCTCCCTCTTTCTCTCGTTCTCTCTTTCTCTCTCTCCCTCTCTCTCTCTCTCTCTATATATATATATATAATATATATATATCTTTTATCTCACTTCAGTCTATCCCATGCAAACTTCTTCGCATGCAAAGTCCTACTTTCAGCCCCCAACACCTGGTATCTACTCCATCTCGATTCTTTCCAATAATCATCATATCAAGAACTCGCCATTCGTTGTTGTCGTCGATCCCGCAGATGAAAATCCCCAGTCAGTCTTAAAGAAAGAAGAGTATTTCTTTGATCGGATTTGTGAAGGAGTTGGATGTGGTTTAGGACGAGCTCTGTCCAAGTTGTTGGCCTTGAGGGCAAGGTTGGAAGGGTCGGCCGTCCACTTCACTTTGGAGTCGAGTGCAGGAAGACTGGTCAGGAATTGGATTTCACTCTCGTCGAATCAAATAATTCGTTGAGTTTTCAGATGGCTCGTCTAGCAGCCCGTCTGTGTCCGTCGTGGACTACGACATGCTTCCAGTGGAGACCACTGTGGTGCAATCCGTGGATGATAGTCTGGTACGCCATCGCTTTCTTGGATATTATTGAGGGGTTAACGAATATGAAGAGGCATTCTTAAATAACACATTTTATTAATTATTCGTTTGTCTTAATTATTGTGACCACTAGTGCTGTTTCTGTACCTTTTTTTAAAGGATCTTCATCACTTTGACTGCTCTTTCCTTCCAACTCACATCGGAAAGCATGCAGTTAACGTGACTCTCCGAGGCGTCCCTGTCCAAGGATCTCCTTTCTTGGTTTCATTTATTTTCTAGCTTGAACTAGAGTAGAATAAATGAGCTAGCTTGGCATAGTTGAAGAGACGGTTGCTTGTAGGTGAACGTGCTGGAGCCTGTGAACATCAGTCGCATCGCAGTGTCCGGCCCTGCCCTGGAAGAGCCAATCATCGCCACGCAACAAACTCATCTGGTTGTCGACCCGGCTGATGCTGGCGAAGGACTTCTCATTGTGCGTGGCGCTCCTTTTTTACTTTCTGAGCGAGCGATGATTTCTATTTCTACCCTTTACTTTTGCCTTACAGGCCGAATTGAGATATGAGAATGGTGATTTGGTGGAGACGGATGTGATCGGCAAGTCAGATGGCACGTACTCTGTTTCTCTGACTCCTCTCCACCCTGGCAAGCATACGGTAGATGCGTATTCTCTTTCTATACGAGAAGAATTAGAATTGTTATCTATTCTCCTCTCCTTTCTTTCCCTGATTTCAGCTCTCGCTTCTTTATTCGGGAGAGGAGCTCCTGGCGAAGGATCTGAATGTCAAGCCGAAGCTGGACACTTCCGCCATCGTTGTTCATGGCCTCGATCGAGGTATCTGTTTCTTATAGTTTAATTTGTCTTCTTTTCCCATCACTGGTTCGGTTTTAGTTTTATACAACGCCGAAAACTGGCTGCAGGAATGCAATGATACCTTATTTGCGCCTGCCCACTGTTTTTTTTACTACCAACAAGAAAATATCTCATTCTCAAGCATTACATTTGTTTGCCTTTTGCCTTCCTGTATTTCTGTTGTTCGTTCCCGAATGGTGTGTCTGGATGGAATAAGTGGTGTGTTGGTGCAGAGAGCGTGTTGCTGGGCGATGAATTGGAAGTGAAAGTGGACGTGTCCGGCCTTCCGAAGGAGCAACTGGTCTCCCTCTCCTCCCGCCCTCAACTCCTCTCGCGTGCCGTGGCAGAGAAGAAGCAGCTGTGCTGGGTGGACATGGCCCCTGAGAATGTCCAGAATGGAGGCGCTCACTTGGTCGCCCCAGATACTCATTTCCAAGCTCCTCTCGTGGCCGACAAGCCCGGCAAGCTGGTTGCAGAGGTCATTTAATTTCCCTGCTCCTTTCCTCTTCCTTTGTGGCCGTGTGGACTTCTGAGTTTCGCTTGGTTTCAATAATAATTTATCTTCGTTGCATTTCCATTTCCTTATGATGAGTGTGTTTGTAAATAGAAGGAGAGGGACTGGCATTGCATTTAGGTGTGGTTGGAGGATCAGCTGGTCTTCACTCGCACTCTGAATGTGCGAGAGGGATGCGACGCTTCGCGCGTCGTTGCTCGCGGCGAAGGCCTCTCGCACGCCGTCGTCAAGCAGCCCGCTCGATTCTTCATTGACTCATCCGTTCGTTCTCCTGCTGTCTTTTTCCTTGCTTGACCGTGCGAGCTGCAGAAGGCCGGAGACGGAAGAGTGCACATCGAGTTGACGGGGCCGGCCGAGTGCCCCACTCACATCGACCAGACACGAGAAGGCTGCGCAGTCGAGTACGTTCCCTCGCAGCCCGGCAAGTACTCCCTCGCCATTCTCTACGGCGACAAGAAAGAACACATCCCTGGTTGGTCAACATGATTTCCTATGTTTTCGCGAAATTTTCTTGTTATACGGAAAGCAATAAGGGTGTCTCATAGGCGTTTGACTTGCCCGTTTATTTCTTTAAATCGACAAGCTTTTTCGGGAGTGTGATGAATGGGCAGCGTGCAAACGGCAAGCGGCCGTTTGCCGTAACGTGATATAATTTTATGATTTTAGCCAAACTATTTATTCTAAAACTTTCATAACATCACGCAAATTTTTTCTTCTTTGATTTTGGATCATTTTTTCTATCATACACATTTTGAATATGTTTTATTTACATGCAATATTTTCCAGAAGTATTTTTAAAAACGAATCACCCTCATCAAATCATTAACATAACATCATAACAATGCAACAGTTCTTGGAAATCATTGAATCCCTTCTATTTGCGAATATTCACGTAAGCACCGACGGCTTTCAAGTGATCCAACTTGCCCCTGCCCATTGAACCATTCTTCGTGTGCCCATTCAAAGTCGTCCTGTTCTGGGGGCTCTACTACGGGCGGGGGGTGAGATTTTCGGAAGATGCAGATTGATACAATGCCTGGAACTCCTTCTGGTGTTGGAGCCTAGCTTACCTTGTACTTTATACGTACATACATATATACGTTATATTATCGTATGTACATATACGTATCTGTAGCAAACTTCCCGATCTCAAATTTTGTTGTCAATTATCTTGAAATGTGAAATGCGTTGAACTGCACTTCGGCCTGTGGATAGACAGCGAGCAGCGCTTGTGAAGTTTCTCTTTCAAAGTCTGTGTAAAATTAAGCTAATTACTACAAAAATTTGTTATTCATACCCATCATGACTTTTGTTGGAGGCGGTAGCCCTTCTCTCTGAAAGAAGTAGAAGACTTCCTGGTACCTCCTTTCGTCAATACCACCGAACTCGACTAACTGCTCAACTGGTCGCCTCGAAACTGCTCGATCACCAAAAATTGTTCCAGGCTCTGTATTAATCTGCATCTTCCGAAAATCTCACCCCCCCCAGTAGAGCCCCCAGAACAGGACGACTTTGAATGGGCACACGAAGAATGGTTCAATGGGAAGGGACAAGTTGGATCACTTGAAAGCCGTCGGTGCTTACGTGAATATTCGCAAATAGAAGGGATTCAATGATTTCCAAGAACTCTTGTATTGTTATGATGTTATGATAATGATTTGATGAGGGTGATTCGTTTTTAAAAATACTTCTGGAAAATATTGCATGTAAATAAAACATATTCAAAATGTGTATGATAGAAAAAATGATCCAAAATCAAAGAAGAAAAAATTTGCGTGATGTTATGAAAGTTTTAGAATAAATAGTTTGGCTAAAATAAAATCATAAAATTATATCACGTTTACGGCAAACGGCCGCTTGCCGTTTGCTCGCTGCCCAAATGACCGCTGCCCAAATGACCGCTGCCATTTGACCGCTGCCCATATGACCGCTGCCCAAATGACCGCTGCCCATTCATCACACTCCCGCTTTTTCCAGGCTCGCCATTCCTGTGCACAGCCGAGTACCCGGTGGACCCTTCGGTGATCCGCGTCACGGGTCTGGAGAATCCGAAGTGGCGTGTCGGCGAGTCTCGCAGCTTTGTCGTGGATGCGAGTGGCACCGCCGACAGACCAGTAATCCCCCTGATCACAACTGCAGATGGAATCGAGGTTCCATTCAGTCATATCGGACTGCAATGAGCCAAGGGGTTTGAATGGTCATGAGTTTGATGAAGAATGCGTTCAGACAATGCAGCGACCGTCGCTTGTGCCTCGCAAGCACGACAAGCAGATCTTCGATGGAAGTTTGACACCTCAGGGCAAGCCTGGAGGCTCACTGCAGTTGCATCTACTCTACGACGGAATCCACGCGGCGAACAGGTTCATCCGTTTTTCGGCCGACTTCTTCGCCTACCCACTCTTTCCATCTCAGCCCGTACTCGTTGTCCCTGCTGCCCGAGTCCTCCCCCGAGTGGGTCAACGTGGTGGGCGTGACTGGTGGCGTGGCTCCTTCCCAAGTGTCTGCCTCTCGTGATTCGATTCTTCTCGTCGACGCAACCGAAGCCGGTCGAATCTCTCGCTTCGACATCGACGTTACGGTATGTGTTTCTGCCAGTGAGCTGCAAGATTCGCATCGTTCGTAATTTCCGACATAAACCTTTTTAGGGACCGGATTTCCGTTCTCGCCGCTACGAACTTACAGAAACTGCAACCAAGGGCGTCTTCGAACTTCGTTTCCGGTTTGTATTATATTACCCTTATAATTCTATTTAGGTTGTTAGATGAATGAGTTACGATTACAGAACTGATTTGGCCGGCGAGTACATCGTGAATGTTCGGCCGAACGGTGAGAAATCAGCCGAGAAGCGGATTCGAGTCACGGCCATTGCCACGGGAAGGGCCGAGGATGTCAAGATTATCAGTGAGCAATTGGAAAGCGAGAAAGAGAAAGGAGAGACGTTGGTTGCAGGCCAGCCGGTCAGTAGCCTCTGGCTGCTGGGAGAAGAGCAGCGGATTGTCGTGGAGCGACTGATCGACGAACCCAACGCGCGTCTCTCTCTCGTGGAAGGCAGCGGACTCGGTCTGGAGTACGCCATGGAGTCGAGGCAGCTGCACAATGGAAAGTGCGTCACACTTATTTTCCCTTACTTCCTGTGTCATTTTGCATGCATCAAAAAAAGTGTACAGGTTCGAGGACACCGTTCGCATCCGCGCACGAAAGGCGGGCCCTCACAACGTTCAACTCTTCTACGGAGGCGTTCCAATCCAGAAAGGACTCATTGCTTTCCAGGTTTGTTGGTTGAGAAGTCAACGCACGAAGACATGAAGTAATATATTCCAGACGGTTACTTGGAAGAAATAGCCTACTTCATTAAAAGATAGAAAATTAGATACTAGCCACTCAATCGAGTGCGAAAAGATTTTGTGGCTGTCATTTTGTGATGTCTGCCCATGTGTGGCTGGGACGGCTGACAACAACGACCTACTCATGCTCTCTCTCTCCTCTCTCCTCTGTTTCTCTCCCTTTCTATCCCTTCTCTCTCTCTCTTTCTCTCTCTCTCTCTCTCTCTCTCTTTCTCCCTTTCACCCCTTTTTCACGCGCTCCTGATGTCTCAGGAGCTCGCAACAATGCATCAGAACTATTTCTCCCTCACCTCTCTTTTCATTGCTGCGGTCTCGCTTTTCGAGACTGCGAAATTGCACGGGAGTCTCGCTCCCTAACAACAAACACCCACACTCTTTGAATATGGCTGCTAAACAGAGTTTGCAGATTTTGCCTTCTCTCACCGCACCGCATTTCCCTTTTCTCTGCACTGCTTTCAATCGCTCTTATTTTTTTCATTTTCTTAAGTTGCTCAAGTTTATGTAGCACCTCAGTCATAACAAAGTTGAAGAGTGCGCGACCTCGCCCGCCTTGGGATCTACTTCTGTTCATTGAACATCTATGTTACCATTCTATTCAATTATGTATTTTCTTTAAAAAAATTCTTTATCTATGCCTAGAGCAGGTTTTTTTGCAAACAATATTGTTTTTTCCTTGTTAGCGATATGCGAATTTGCTAATTACTTTTATGCTGAATATTTCGAGAAATAGATGCCTCGTCGTCTTATATTTTTCACGGCTCTTTTAGTTTTCCATGAAATTTTTTTGACAAATTATGTAATTTTTGTATTAGGCCTGCTGCTTACTATGCCAGAAAACTGAGAAGTGTTTGTGTACGATTCCACTAAGCTTTGCATGCGGCTGCCGCTTTATTCGCTTTTTGTTTTGTTAGCGGATTAGGAATCCGTCGGCTAGTCTTTGGATGCCGTTTCTCCCGAGGTTAAGTCATCTATTTCATCGAATTGCTTCCATCTGCGATGAATGCGCATCTGCCGTTTGGTTCTCGCTTGCTTTCTTCCCCTGTCCTGTTCTCTCTTCTTCCTGTTCCTTCTCGCGTCTCTGCTATTTTTATCGACTGGTCCCTGTCGCCATCTTCTCTCTCTCCCTTCCATCTTTCTCCTCTCTTTCTTGCCTCTCTTCTCCTCACTCATTTTTCCTCTTTTTCCTCATCTCCGCGCTCCGGAGACCCTCCTCATCAATGGAGACCGACCTGTGAGAGCGTGTACTCTCATAGCTTTGCTGTGTTATTTTGCCCGCGGCTTTTTAAGAAAAGGCACGGAAATCTCTCTACGAACTCTCTTCCTTGCGTCTTCGCTTCTCTTTGCTCTCCGATGATATCTTCTGTTCTGCTTTTCACGAGTCCGTCTCAAGACCACGTATTCTGCTATTAATGACCCTCCCCACGCATATTGCTTTGCTGGTCATGTTTACCGCTCCAGTGCCCTTTTATTTCCATCACTGCCTCGATCTCTCTGCATTCTCCCTTTGCTTTCATCAAAATAACTTGGAGACGTTGTTACTCTTAGAAGTGGTCAAAACATGGGACACTTAGAACGAGAAATCATGGGTGAAAGGCAGCAAACTGAAGAATGGTTAAAGGAATACATGGCACTGAGCGTTCTCTCTTGCAGGGGTGCACGAAGGAAGAGCTCGCAGAGGAAGCACCCAGGCAGCGGAGGGCTGTTGCTGGGAGCTCGAGCCGAGAGGAGGAGTTGGACATTGCAGAGAGGAGGTCTTGTTGCTACTATTTCCCATTATTTACCCCTGTTCTTTTGCACGCCGTAAAAACATGGCACTGCCATTGTTAAAGTAGACTTCAGCGAACACAAAGATTAAAATTACTTGTTTGTGTAAAAAAAAATCTCATCTCAAAGCGCCTGTTATATTTGGCTGTATTGATGTTGCTCTACTTTTACAGGTACTACTTCCCAGAAGAGAACGACCCTTCCGCTGCCCTGAGAGAAGCAAACAACAATCAGCTCAACGCACGAAGATCTGTAAGCCAGGTTTTTTAGTTCATGGTTCTTCATATTGTGTGATCTATATATTTGCCGATATTGAATTGTTGTTTTGCTTTCAGTTATTAAAAAACCAATGCTGCAAGCGCGAACGGGGACATTCTTTCCTTATTATGTTTATGTTGGCTTGCAGAGTGAGTTAGGTTGAGGGATGAGATGGGAGGAGTTTATTGCTACTTCGCTGAGGGGGGGGGGGAGTGATAAATGCTCGAGGAAGGAACAGACCTGGTCGCAAGGGTGTCGCCTCTCAAGAATCAGTCGCTATTTTGTCCCACACATGCTGCCGTCTTTCTATCTCCCCGTCTCTCTCTTCTATCTTTCTCTATATTTTTCTTGCTTTCTGTCACTGTCCGTTAATAAATTTTTGACCATATAACGGGGGTATTTTTATTTAGTGGTTATCTAATCGCTCTTTTAAAGCCGTTCGAAGGTAGTTCTTTTTCAGGTCGAAGGTGACGACCAGTTCAAGGAACGTCTCTTCCCGTTCAACTTTGATCCTGCTGATATCCAACCGAGCAAGCTCAAGGTTGAGAGCAACAATCTGAAATTATCAGCTTTCTTGATTTCTTATTTTGTAATGATCTTTGTCTTGCTTAGGCTGTTGTGACGACTCCATCTGAAATGGCGGACCACGCTCAGCTGATCGACAACGCAGATGGTAATGTTTTTTGGAATGAAAATGCTATTTGTTATTTATTGCAATTAAGAAGTTGTTTGTAGAACAATTGTTTGTTCTTCAGGAACTGTGCTGGTGAAGTACCAACCCAAGCAGTCAGGCAACCACACTCTTCACATTTTCCACCAAGGCGTCGTTGTTCAGGTTTCTTGTTTTCATTGCGCTAAAATTGTTTTTTTTTCTATTTCTTTAAAATTAGTTATTTTGATAGCGAGAATGATTTGTTTATGCTGTTGAAGGGCACACCGATCAGCTTTTACGTTGACCAGTTCCCTGATGGATACGCTACGATCTACGGGCCGGGCATGCAGGTAGAAGACAGAGAGGAGAAGGAGCGATGTGAAGCATACTTTTCAGGGGGGAGTCGTCGGCGAGCCAGCTCATTTCACAGTGTGCACGAAGCATGGCCAGTCCAAGGAGCTGTCTGTCTCCATCGAGGGGCCAGCACAGGCGAACATCAACATTCATGATAACAAGGTTTCACTTACCTTTCATTAATATTGCTTCGTTTTTCAATCTTCATGCGCGTAGTGTGTCGATTTGCTGCAACTTCAGTTTCTTGTTTAACCTAGTTCCTCTTTTAAATAGCCAGAGGAGCTAACGTGCAATCTGCAGGGGGCTTTGAATGAACGGGGTCAGCAGCTCACACTTGGAACAGCTGTTGTTCTCTGGCAGAGACTATTAATATCCTGCCTCATTCATTCATGATGAGATAGTTTATTTCTATCTTTTCACGGGCTGTTATCTTGCTTTCTGTCGTTTTTTTCTTCTCTCTTTTGTGTGAGGTAACATGCATCCATTGAGCTACTGATCATCTTAAGCTTCCGGCTAATAGTGAACAAGTTAACGTGAGTCGTGATTGTATAAATGTCACGGGGCTTTTTTTCCTTGGTAGTAGTTTACCAATTGCTACCTCTCGAAAATTCAACGACGGAATGCCTGAAGTGTTGTTGGCGCTAAAACCATGTATATATGGTGTGATTAGCTGCCGGTAAAAAATATGGTTGCACATGTGTAAGCAGTTGCCTGAGGATAAGTCTTCTGCTTGATCTAAAAGTAAAGTGATGGTAAGCGATGTAGATTCTCTTGTTGAGGATGGCACGTGCGCCGTGTCTTGGGTGCCGCCGGTGCCTGGCGAATACCGCGTGCATGTCAAGCTGGGCGGCCGCGAACTCCGCGAGTCTCCCTTCGCGGTCGTCGTGGCAGGAGAGGGCAGCAAGCGAGCTCACATGAGCGTCGGATCCACTTCCGAGGTACTTCCTGTGGTTGCAGTTATCCGTTTCATACCCACCGTGAAATGCGTTTATAAGTTTTTTTTCTGAGTGTGATTATTATATGGGATGAATTCCTTTAACAATTTATTGTATGGGTGGGTCTGCATAGTTTAATTGTTTTGAATAGTGTTTATGAAAGATTTTTTTAAAGATAAGCCTGTTATATGGCTTCTCAGGTGGCGCTGAACATCACGGAGCGTGAACTGAAGGGCATTTCTGCCTCCATCAAGTCCCCTTCTGGCATAGAGGAGCCTTGCTTCGTCCGCCTCATCGAGGGAGGTCGTCTCGGGGTCTCCTTCACTCCGCGAGAGGCTGGCGAACATCTCATCACTGTCAAGAGAGATGGCAAGCTCCTTCCCAAGGCTCCTTTCAAGATCAAAGTGGACAAGAGCCAGGTAGGTTGGGGTTATATGGATGCAGACAATGGCAACTCGGACCGTTCATTCTTGTAGGTCGGAGACGCTTCGAGAGTTGAAGTTAGCGGCGAAGGAAAAGGAAAGGCGCAGACGCAGAAGTGGAACGAGATCCTGGTTGACACGAGCAAGGCTGGTGAGTATAAAGAAAGAGGAGCTTGGAGAGCTGAACGGACTGAAGAATGTTTTTCAGGCTACGGCGGTCTCTCCATCTCAGTGCAAGGCCCGTCGAAGGCGGAGTTGCAATGCAAAGAGAAGAAGGCCGGTCTCACCTCCGTCTCCTACCGACCGACCGAGCCGGGTGTCTATGCAATCGCCATTAAATTCGCCGACCATCACATCAAGTGTCAGTTTATCGGCATCGGAATCCATCTCGAGGCAATGAGATGCATCTTGCAGCATCTCCATTCACTGTGCACTGCACCGGACAAGGGACGGGCGCTGTCAAGGAAGAGATCAAGAAGCGGGCGGAGCAGGTTTCTATCGTTTGAAGTCTTATTTCTATTTGTTAACATCTTGAAAAGCATTATAGAGCAATTCCTTTTTAGGCTGCAATTTGTCTGCCGGACCAGGAAGCTCACTTCTACCTCAAACTGCCAAACACTTCGCCTATGGAGACTGTCAGTTTCCAAGATCATTTTGTAAATGCAACTGGACATGGAAAGAGGAGATTAGATAGGATATGTCCCATGTTTCTGTATGGCATGCAAATTCCTCTGTCCAGACCGCCCGCATCATGGACCCGCGTGGCAACACGGAAGACGTGGTGATGCGAGACCAGGGCGGCCAGTTCTACGACATTAAGTTCAAGCCGAAGGTCGAGGGCTCCCACGCGCTCTCCGTCCTCTTCAAAGACGCGCACATCAATGGTTCTTTTAGAAATAAAAACCGGTTTTGGAAAATAAAAGTGTGGATATGATTGTCAGCTTCTCTTTTAGGTTCGCCTTTCCAATTCACTGTCGGTAGTTTCTCGGAAGGAGGTGCCCACAAGGTTCGACTGAATGTTTTTCATTATTCTATGACCTGGGCCATGTTTCCCTCTCTTCCGGCTCAAATTTTCTCTTTCTCAGGTGCGAGCCTCTGGCATGGGAGTTGTGCGTGGAGAGACCTCGTTGCCGCAGTTCTTTAATGTTTACACCCGTGAAGCTGGAGCGGGCAATCTTGTCGTGGCTATTGAAGGCCCTTCCCAGGCAACCCTCAAGTTCGACGACCACGCGGTTCCTTTCAATCTCTTCTCTTTCCTTGTTCCTCTGCTTCTGGAATGACCAGAATAAGATTATTCTTTAGGATGGCAACTGCCACGTGGAATACAAGGTGTCCACTCCCGGAGAGTACACCGTCTCCGTCAAGTTCAACGACACGCACATCCCCGATTCCCCGTTCAAGGTGCGTTAAATCCTAAAAGATTAATGAATGACAGAAAACAGAGAGATGAAAGAAGAAGTGATTACGGTATCATCTGGTAGGTTTTCATTGCACCTGCTACGGGAGAGGCGCGTAAGCTGGAACTGGCCTCCTTCCACGACTCGGGTCTGCCGGTCGGCAAGGCCTTCACTTTCACTGTCCTCACTCATCGCGCCCGCGGTCATCTGGAAGGAAAGGCAAGTCTCTTCCTAACTTCCTCCCTTTTCTCCGTCTTTCCAATGCTGCCGCAGTTCAGGTGCTGACTCCAAGCGGAGAAACAGAGACGATTGACATCGTGCCTATTGAAGACGGCGAGAGCTATGCCCTCCGATTCGTTCCCAAAGAGGTTTCTTCTTGACGTGGGACTTGCTGGTTGGATAAAAGTTGAGTATTCGTTGTAGTCTGGCAACCACTACATTCACGTCACTCTGGACGGCGCTCCCATGCGAGACTCGCCATTCCGTCTCCGAGTTGGCGGGAAGGATGAGAGCGATCCCACTGCCATCCATGTTCTTATTTCCATTCTTGCCACCCGTATGCTTATACTTATCCCATTCTCAGGCATCCGGAGAAGGCCTGGTCTCTGGTCAGACAGGCCAGAAGTGCGAGTTCGTGGTGAAGACATGCAATGCCGGCTCCGGAGTCATGTACATCCAAATGGACGGACCCTCCAAGGTCACCCTCGACGCCTACGAGGTCATTTTACTGTGGTTCAATTAAAATATTGAATGGGAACAATAGTCGAAGGCAAATAATGTTGTAGCTGGAAACGGGCTACAAAGCTCGCTACACTCCTCTTGCCCCTGGCGACTACTTCGCTTCCATCAAATACAATGGAATTCACATTCCCGGCTCGCCATTCAAGATTAAGATCGATGGCAAGGTTCGGGATTGCCGCTGTGGATGTGATTATCAAGTATAATGGTATTCAACTTCCAGGCACTTGGTGGCAACGGCTACAATGAGAGTTCCATGGTAAAGGTAGATGCAGTCGCGAAGACCAGCAAAGGAACCGTGGCTGTCGCTCCTGTCTACAAGGGAGACGCCAGCAAGGCTAGTCGCTCTCTCTCTCTCTCTCTCTCTCGCTCTCTCTTTTTCTCTCTCGCTGTTTCTATTCATCTCTCGTTCTTTCATCCTGTTCACCACTCTACGTCTCTTGATCTTAAATTTTCTATCTTGTTGTTTTACAATTTCATGTTTACATCGAAGCTTCTGCTGCAGGTGACGGCGAAGGGGTCGGGGCTGAACAAGTTCTTCCCCGGTCGCCCTGCGTCCTTCTCCATTGACACTGGACTCGCTGGTCTATTCTTTCTCTATTTATTATGAGAAAGCGAAAAGACGAAGTGAAAAGGGAGCAAAGATGGGTATAATGGGAGAGAAGTATCGTGTCATTCACAGGCGCGAATCTGTTGATGGTTGGCGTCGTCACTGCCAAGGGTCCTTGCGAGGAAGTTGTTCTGAAACACCAAGGAAACGGCCACTATATCGTGAACTACCGTATTCAGGTACGAGTTTACAGCTATTGATTATTTAAGTTAAAAAAAGTATGTGGGTCCTGAATATTGAAAGCGTGTTTATTCCAGGAGCGACTGAAGGGATTCGTCTTCATAAAGTATGGAGACGAAGACATTCCTGGATCGCCCTTTGCTATTGAATGCTAAGTTGGTAGTCATCGGTTCTTAGCTAACCTATTCCCGCCATCGATTTTACTTCTGCTCAAGCCTCTGAAGCTTCCTCTTAGTTAAGCCCTTTATGCCAAATCCATTGTCTCTGCTTCCCGCTGTTCTCTTCTTCCATGTCAGCTCACCACTTTTACCCGATGATCCCACATGTACTCCCCTTTTACATCGTTCTCATTAATATTTATTTTTATCCTTACTTACCGGTTCTTCATAAATGCCTAAATTTGTTGTTCGGGAGGCTTGTAAAAAATAATTGTCTCCATTTACTTTCTGGTTCTCTTGTCTGGGGCGTCAAATTTGCCATTGAAGCAAGCTTTATTTGTTAATCGATATCTTTCTGCCTGACCTGATTTGCTTTCCTTGAGTCTGTAGCCTGGTTCTTGGCAAACTGTTTGTGCAATCCCTCTCAAGCTTTCTTATCAAGTAATTGCGTTGTTAGTTCTGCATTTGTTTTCTTACAGTGCACAAAGTGCCAAAGGTAGTCTCTTGCTAGCCGTTCCACAATTGTTTGCTCATCATTAAAGATATAAAAGAGATGTTTAATATCGCTAGCAAATGGAGCACAAAATTTGGAGGACTAATATCAATGGAAGCGTGAATTAATTCTAGCAACTCTAGTAGACTAGTCAAGATGGGTTATGTACGTAATGCGCGTTTGCTCGAATAGTGTGATTGCCTGCCATTCTTGGAAGGTTCCCTTTTGACGTGCGGTTGCTCTTGCTGGTCAGTGATGGAGAATACGCCCGTCCCTGTGCCAGCAGCTGCACAGCGAATCGCCTCTGCTCATGACAATCAGGTTTACATCTCTTCTCTCTTTCTCTTTCAACACAATAATAGGCTCCTTTTATAACTGTTCTATATTATTACATTCACTAGAATAATGAGTCCTCGTTGTTATTTATTTATTTATTTCACTTTCACCCTCTCTCGTTCCCTTTCTCATTCTCTGATCCATCTTCATCATACTCTCGCTCTCTCCCTGTTTCCCACTCTCTTCTCCACCTTTCTCACGCTCTCTCCCCCTTGTTCTTCATCATTCTCTCCCACTCTCTCTCCATCTCTCTCTCTCTCTCTTTCTCTCTCTTTCCATCTCCCACTCTCTCTCTCTCTTTCTCTCTCTCCATCTCCTTCCTTGCAGTATCCGTATATGGTGATGAGCATGCGCAGTGGTTTCTCTTGGACGGACATCCGCTTCGCTCTCTTCGTGGTGGCCTCTGCCTCCCTCGCGACGTTCTTCGTCGCCCTCCTCAACCGACCCTCCTTCTGCGGACTCCTCTAATCCCTTTACCTTTGTCCATCGGAATGAAGTGTTGCTACATCCATCGCCGTGTTATTCTTCATCTACTTTTGTGTCGCACATGCTGGCATGGAAGATATCGCTTACGCTTCCGTTTGATGCACTCGAATTCTAGTTACGGAAAGGGAACTCGCTTACGCCAACCACAAAATGCCGTGTTGAGATACGATGCATATTGCAGAGTTGTGGCGTAACTGGAAGGAGAGAGAGTGGGAGAGGAGGGAGAGGCAGAGAGCGAGGCATTACAGGCAGCCGGTCTCATTCATCACACACGGCGGATTATCCCTGCCGATGGACACCAAGTCGTACTCGGGTGGTTTGGTGCATAAAAGGGCTCATGAGTGAGCCATCCGGCTGGACGCAGGCATGGCGAGCAGAGCGCCTCTGGCAGGCTGGCAGCCCACTCTTATTGTCCTGCTCTTCCTCTCCTCTTCTCTCATCTCTGCTTCCGTCTCCACCACCGACTCCAAGAACGCTTCGCCAAGGCGATGGTGCGGTCAGTTCTTTCTCTGACACATCTTTGGGCGTTCTCTCTCCCTAACACGTTATCCAATTCACGAATAGGGTGTGCATGCCGTGATTCGTACTTTAACAATTAAGATAATAGAGTCATATTGAATGAAAACTGTGAAACTTTATAAATGAAAAATTGGAATAGCTGCTGTAATTCTAGGAACGTGCCCCGGCGTGCTACCGTATTCACCGTACTACGGGCTTGGACTCGGCCAGACGGGCATCTATCCGGGCAGTCTGGCTGCAATGAATCCAGCTGCTGCTCTCGGCGGGTAAGAGTCACTTCTAGATGGCAAGATGGAAGTACAGAGGGAGGGAGAGAGGGAAGAAGAGAGTGGGAGAGGGAGTAGACAGAGTCGTGCTCCTCTCAGTCTGTACTCGGGTGGCTGCGTCGACCTCTCTGCTCAGTGTGCCACGTACGCATCCACCGGTCAGTGCGCCACGAATCCCGTGCTCATCCGCCGTCTCTGCCCCATTTCCTGTGGCACTGGATGCGTCGCCACTCGTTAGTCGCTAAGTGGACCAATGGACAGCAATTCCCTTCTTCTGTAGCTCTGGCAGGAGGCGCCGGCCTTCTGGGAGGAGGAATGTATGGAACAGGCTATCCATATGGCCTAGGTCTTGGTACGGGTCTGGGTGCCGGCGTTGCACCTGGACTCGGCACTGGTCTCGGATACGGTAATGGTATCGGTCTCGGATATGGTGCCGGTCTCGGATATGGTACCGGACTAGGCTACGGCGCCGGCCTTGGTGGCTATCCTTACGGCGCCGGTTACCCGGGAGCCTTGCCTGGCGCCGCAGGCCTTGGCCTTGGACTGCTGCCAGGCCAGAGCATATACGAAGCAGGTTTGATATGCGGTGAAGGAGCAAGCAGAAAGCGAAGAGAAGGAGAGATAGGGAGAAGGACATTGTATCCTCCATCTCATGGATATTCCTTCCATTTAGCTGGCATCGCACGGCAGAAGAAACCGTTCTCCAAGAGGGTCGACAGCGCTCTCCAGCCTCTCTCTCCCCAACTCATGGCAAAGAACTCACAACGATAAACATCATTTTAATTCCTTTCTCGTGCAATATATTTCGATGTGTACGCATGTTTGTATAAAGTTGATTAATGCAGCCCTGTCCCTACTAAAAATCATACTTTATCGTGGCGTATCGTATAAGACAAAGACGATGAAACAGTTAAACTGAAATATGAACATAGCAAATCTTTTCATTATGCACCTCTTGCTATCGTCAATTTTGAACAATCAGAAAGGCTGAGTGAAAGAACAAGGTTGTGAAAGTTTCGGCAGCGCGCGGCAAGCAAAATGCAAAATTGTTAGGGGATTATAGACATGTAGTTCCGGTTAAAGGATGAAAAAGAACACACCAACTATGGTTAGAAATAAAAGGAAGCAACACGCGCTTCCATTCCCCAGCCCGTTCAATTCAAGGATGGTTCTCTTCGAATGGGCCTCCTGTTGTATCCCACCAATTACTTCTCTTCTAGATATTGGCTGCCCGCAGAATGGTCTCGCAAACCTTCTTGTACAGGAAAGCATCTCCCTGGAGTCTCTTCCTCCTCACCCCCACACAATTCGCTGTTTCCACAATGACGATGTCGAGGTCGAACTGGAGGGAGTGGCCCATCGAGTCCTTCAGTCGGCCGGAGATCTTCCAGCCAGACACTTCATGCTTGATTCCCGCCGCGTTCAGAGCTGAGACAATCTCATTCCTAATCTGCTCCGGGTTCAGAGAAGCTGTCAGCGAGAGATTCACCATGCCCTGCAAGCAATAGTTGATTCTCTTTCCCTCTGTAGTTCTTCTCTAACCTTATCACTTGTGAGTCTCTCTGGCCCTTCGTTTCTAATCTTCCTCGGTGTCAGCAGATTCATCATCTTGTCTGCCTTTCTCTCCAGCGATGCGAAGACACGCGACCTAAACATGACAGCTAAATAAGTGAAAGAGAGCGATCGTGAACCTGAGCCGGGGAGTCTTCGTGGCACTGCGAGGGGTGCGGAGATCGCTTTGGTTGACAGAAGAAGGCGATGACCCTGGCTGGTACCCTCTCTCTTTCCTAATCTCCCACTCCTCTCCACCATTTCCATTCCCATTCCCGAGCAGCTGATCCGTCAGGCTTGTACTGGAAATATCGGTATGTTTATATTTGAAATAAGATGGGTGATTAGTGCACCCAGTAAAGTACTCATACGCTTGGCGTGCACGTCCAGTGCTGGGAGTGGTTGGCGGTGGGTTGGCGGCGGGGCTGAAGAGACCCTTGACAGTCCCTCTCTGCGGAGTTGTGTACACGCTGCGCGGTCTAGTCGAGTCCTCTCCTATACTCACAAACAGCTCTTCAATAACTACTTGTTTTAGATACTAGGAAGACAAACATAAAGTGATGTCACAAAGCATCATTCTCTTCGTCCGCTCCAAACCTGAAGTAACTCTAATCGGTCCGCGAACTCGGAGCGACGTCCCCGCATTTCTTGTGTTCTCCTTATCCCTCTCATACGAATCCAGCTGCAGAAAATTAAATCTTCTTAAGCCACTTCTTCTCTTTCGTTTTTGACTGGTTTCGTGTTTGGAACACGATAATAAGAATGAAGAACTGACAATATATCGGTGCTGATATCCCTTCTTGTCGGAAGGAGTGTGGGAGGGGGAGAGGGTGAGTGGTGGAAGTCGCTGCTGGGGGGAACGGCCACTCATCACACTCCGCATGTTCAGCATTGCACTCGCGTATGACGACTTTTGCTTTAAAAAAGAAAGAATTCTCGGCTAGAAGACTCCAGCAGAGAGAATAACCTTGTCGTCGCAGAGAGTGGGGCTGCTTTTGGGCGAGTGCGGCAGTTCAAAGCGGACATCTCTCTCCCTACCTTCCTCTTCCCTCCCCTCGTTCTCTTCCACGCCAGATCTAAACGCTTTCTAGATTGTCAACACATAAAACGGCAATTCTGCGATAAATGATGATAATTTGTGGACAGCTTGCACAATTATATTATCAAAATGATTTGTGTGAAAAATATGAATAGAATTAAACCGGTCAAGATCCGTGTCCAGAGAAGCGTGGATGGTCGTAGAATTTACAACATTGCAAATATCTTTCTAAAAAAAAAAGATGATAACCGACAACTCTCTTCAATGTCTGAAGAACCTTGGTAGCTCTCGGGCCAGGGAGAGCGAATTTGTCCCCTTTCCGTTTCATCTGCAGCAGAATGAAGTAGGTGGCTGTGAGGTAGTCGAAGCGCCATTCTTTGATGAGGGAGAGCATATCAGAGAAGGCCAATGAGTGGTGGAAAGCCAGCTCCCGCGCCACTTCCTCGTCCACCACGTTCTTCTGAATTCACAATCTTTTCGCGTTACGCCATACAAACAATAAGATATAGCACACGTTCAAGCCAGTCAACTGACATCATAGATGGTATTCCACTTGACAGGCTGGGAATACTTCTTGTTCAGCCACGGATGGTCAAGCAACTGCCGCACAGATAGCCGCTCTTTTGGATTCACCTAAAAAAAAGTCAATTTATGATTCATTGCAGAAGTTCATCAACATCTCGTGCGTATGAACACAGCTGCAATCTCACTTTTGCCAATAGCCCTCCTAAAAATTGACAGGGAAAACTAGAGATCCTCCCAAAAATTAATATCAGACATTCAAAGTCACTCGACGGTCGGCATATTTTACCGCAAAGCAAGCAGCACTCGTATGCCTTTAGATGATGCACTCATCAAAACAGGCATTTTAAGAACCGTACTCGAAGCATTTGCCAGAGAAGCTTCTTGCTGCAGTCGCTCAAGAATTCAGGCTCGGGATAAATTCCTTTCTGGAAATGAAAGGGATGGTTTATTCAGACAATTGCCTCATGAAATCACAGTTGCATATTTTTTTTATCTCTAAACAACTTAGATTTCAAATTGGATATTTAACCGACAAAAACATGTTCCCTAGAAAGATCATTACCATAATCTTGCGATAGAGCCCAGGCATGGTGTCGTCTTCGAAGGGAAGAGCCCCGACAAGCAGAGCATAGAGCAGCACTCCCATCGACCACACATCTGCCGCACTTCCAATGTATGGATTACCCTGTGCAATCAAAACAAGTCTTCAAAGTCATCTCTACATATCATTCCATGCTTTCATCAAACTATAACATGCACGACCACAAATGAAAGACACAGTAAATTTTATAATGAAAAAGGTTAACTAAAAGTGCCTTGAAAGCGTTAAATAGGCCATTAAAAGGAAGGAGAATGAAATATCAAAAGGAAATGAAGAGAAGATTCTTTAAAGAAAGACCTGAATAAGCTCAGGCGCGGCGTAGGCAGGAGAGCCACAGCAAGTTTCGAGGGGCCGTGAGGGGGTTTCTGGCCGGGCGCACAGACCAAAGTCTATCACTTTCAGATGAAGATCTTCCGTCAGAAGCAGATTCTCCTAAGAACAACAACACTTGACAATAACCTTCTTAAGAGAAATAAAAAGCAGAAATATTGTAGATGAAGTAAACGAGATCTGACCGGCTTTAGGTCTCGATGTGCGTATCCCTGCGAGTGGATGAAGGCGATTGCTTGTACAAGCTGGCGGAAGAAGTGGCGTGCTTCGCTCTCCTCTAATCGCGCCTTCTTCACAATATAGTCGAACATCTCGCCGCCAGAACAGTACTTAAAAGATGTCTCAATATATATTTCTACCAATACAACTGTTGACAAATTTTTTCTCTCGCTTTAGCACTTTAATTTATAAGTATGGGTATAAGCAGTTCAGTAATAGCTCAAAAAGTGAAGAAAGTAAAGCTAATGCTGGGCCAAATTAAAAGCACTCGCGCAAAAAAACGGCAGTAAAACAAGAGTCAAAAAAGGAATTAAATAAACTACATAGGAAATAACTGAGGCATGCATACCTCCATTACAATGTAAAACTTGTCTTCGGTCTCGATGGACTGGTACAGTCGGCATACATTCTGATGTTGCAAGTGTTGCAACGCATCCAGCTCAGTCCGAACTCGCGGTAAGTCATCCTAATCAGCAAAATAAATATAAAAGATGGCTATATGTTTTATAACGAACTAATAATGAACACAAAAACGTACTCCAATCGCCTTCTTGTCGATAATTTTGATTGCAACCTTCTGCCCGGTAAGAAGATGAGTAGAGAGCCGAACCTGATCACAAGCAAGCATACTGCTTAATGTATGCGTCTTTTTTGCCGTTGCAAGAAAGATAAGAACGAGATGAGTCCATTAAACCGATATATTGAAACTGTTCGGCTAGATTGTTGAAATTGTTCATGCGAGAAACAACAGCAGGAATAACATACTTTTCCAAATCCACCAGAGCCGAGCTCGTCATGGAGGGCGTAGAGTCCATCGAGCACCGAGTGGGTCGAGGACGTCGACTGCAAGGAACCCCTCGACCCGTCGCACATCGACACCCTGAAAGAAGTCATTGAATAGCTCCAAAGTGTCAACTTCTCGCATTACAAGGCGTCCCTTTCAAAGCGACCTGCTAAGAAATGAAACATTATAAAGTTATAATAAAGACTTAAACCCAACATACAAACTTGCAATCTAAACAGGACCGATATAAAAAAAGTGAAGAAAAAAAACTATCAGCTTCATTTTCAGCCTTTCATAAAAGAGATACACGGGAATTTTCGCGCTCTCAACCTTATTTGAAATTCTTATGGCGCTAGTTTGAAAATACACCCGCTGTGATAGGCTGTTCAGCTATTGTAGACCTATTTTCCCTCATTTACTTTTATGTGACATGAAGATGGTGTTCGGCTGCCAGTCTATTTGAAGGAGGAAGTTTTCCCCAGTTGTATGAGAATGAGATGTCATGGATGATCTCTCTTTCAGGCCATAGCTTGGACTGATGGAGCGTGGGATGGGAGAGCCGTCCCATTCAGGTACATATCTATGTACCACTCCAGCAAGACTTCAGCAAGACGCTCTCCCGGCTGGCTGGCAGCAGCCATCCAAACACACATTGTCCTTCTCGCGCACTAAATCATTCATGCCAAGGTGCTCCTTGTCTCCTCCAAGTTTCACCAAGTCCTCTCTATCTTTATCCTTCCATCTCTTTCTCTATCTTTCTTGCTCTCTCTCGCTCTCTCTCCTTGTCTCCACCTCTCTCTCTCTATCCTTCTCTCTCTCTCTCCACCCCTCTCTCTATCTTTTTTTCTCTCTCTCTCTCTCTCTCTCTCTCTCTCTCTCTCTTTCTATCACTCCTTTCTCGTTCTACCTCGCTCTCGCTCTCTCTCTCTCTCTTTCTCTATTTCTCCTCATCTCATCTTCTTCCAGGTCCGCCACCTGGTCATAGCTCTGTCTTCTTTTCTGCTCCGCCAGTGCGCGGCCTTTGAAAAACCTCTAGAATATTCCTTTTCAACATTCTTATGTAAATACAACTTTTTTTATATGTCAACCTAGATATAATAAGTAGATGGTAAATATGGCTTCCTAATCCGATGGTCATCCGTTGTAGTGTTGCTTTGCATACACGGCGGATGACTGCCAGGACAGCGAATAGAAGGATACTTATTTTGGCCGGATTTAATCTCCCTTCACTTCCTTTTTCAAGTCTTCTACACTACTTGCACCTATTTGTCTTACCCATGCTATTTTCCCTTGTCTCTCGCAGGTCTGGCTCGTACTCCAACTCTGCCTTTTCCTTCTCTCTCTCTCTCTCTCTCTCTCTCGCTCTCTCTCTCTCTCTGTCTCTCTCTCTCTCTCTGTCTCTCTGTCTCTGTCTCTCTATCTTTTTCTTTAAATCAACCCTTCAGTTTCGTATTAAATTCGAGACATGATATGTATCAACGTTGCAAATCTTCTATTCAATACTCTAGTTATCTACCCTGATTATCCTATTGAAGACTGCATGCTTTCGAAGAGTATTTACGCATGTGATTGTGTTGAAAATTAGTGAGAAGGGAAGCCAGTTGACAGGTAGAAAGATGAGTGACGAGGGAGAGATTAACAGGGTGAGAGAGAGAGGCATAAAGAAAGAAAGAGAACGAAACTCATGTAAATGGTTAGAAAAATAGAAAGAGAAGGGAAAAGAGAGTGAAGCTGTCACTCAGATGAGGCGGCTTTGATTGAGAGAGAATGAGTAGGAGAACGGGCAGTCATCCTTCTTTCCTCATTTCTTTTTCTACCCTTTTGTTTCTGCTTTTCTCTCTCCTTCTATCTTTCATTTCATCAATCCTCGATTACATCTTTTTTCCTAATTTATTCTCTTTTTCACTTTCCATATCTCTTTTGTCAAATTTTTCATATCTATCTTGCATATTCGTTCAATCTTTACCATTTTTCATATTATTCTCTCTGAAGCACTATTTCTCTTTCCTTCACACTCTCTCATATTATCTCGTTAACTTCCCTCACAGTCTTTCTATTTGCCGTTCTCTCTCTCTCTCTCTCTTTCTCTCTTAACATCTTCCCTTAATTCTTTCTCTTTCTCGTCTCCGCCTTCCCCATCTTGATTGTCGCTCAACAATGCTTCAATCTTCCTTGTTTATTCTTGCCCATGCGGTTTTTGCTCTCCTAATTCGTTGTTTTATAAATTTCTCTCTCTATCTGTCTTGGACTTTTTCCTCACTGCTATCTGTTATTTGTTATCACCTTCAATTGCGTTCTCACCATCAGCATGAACAATACGGTAGCACATTCTCACAAGCCTTTGCATTGTAATTCCTACAGGTCAGATATGGGGGGGAGAGGCGAAAGAGAGAGAGAGAGAGAGAGAGAGAGAGAGAGAGGGAGAGAGAGAGAGGGAGGGATAGAGGGAGAGAGCGAGAGAGAGAGAGAACGAAAGAACATGGAGAGGGGAAAACGGATTTATTATTTTCATCGCGGGGAGATACAGATGTATATAATGTGTGCGACTCGATTCTCTTATTACTCACTTCTCACATTTCAATTTGTGCGTGTTTTGTGTCCCGTCCTCCAGGCTGCGCGGTGGTGAGAGAGCGAGCGAGGGTGGCGGGAGAAGAATACGAAGAGGTGCTCAGAGAGGAAGCTCATGTGCTTTTCTTCATTTCGCTATTACTTAAAATGACACAGTCTTACTTTTTATATTTCCGTTAGTTTCAAAACATCGATGCCAATTTAGTTTATGCTTGTGTAATATGTATATGCCAAGAATGTACATAAATAGAAGGTTTATTACCTCAGCTAACGAAAATGGATCAGGGAAGACAAAGAGCTGAAAGGAGGCTGAGAGTGCGAGAGAAGGTGAGAGCCGGAAGCAGAGAAAGAGAAGGGAGAGAGAGGGAGGGGTAGAGAAAGAGAGAGAGAGAGAGAGAGAGAGAGAGAAAGAGAGAGATGAAGAGAGAGCGAGAGAGATCAGCTGGCTCTTCCAAGCTTAGAGCACAGGAGCGGCTAGGCTCTCTAGCAGCGTGGGAACGGCGGCAGTGCCTGGGTGCCTGGAGCTGCTTACGGAGTGCTTTTGGTAATAAGCCAGAGGGGCACCTGGCAGGAATCCGCGATGCTGGGAACGGCCCCGTAGTGGCCAGCTCAATCCACCCCCTCCCTTCAGACACTCTTCAATGTGTACTTAACAGCTTCTATCACTCATCAGCCCTCGCTTATCTCTCCCAACATTATCCCCTCTTCATCCTTTTCCTTTATCTGACGATTGACGTGAATGGTGGGAATGGTGAATAGCCAGCGGGCTGATTATCCTTGCCTTGTCGATTCCTCTTCTTTCGTTTCCTTTTAACTCCTCCTGTCACCTTTCTCACTTCCACTCTCTTCTGAAAACATAAGAAATGATGGATGTTGTGGCGGAATTTGCAAAAGTGAAAAACGAAGGAGGAAGAACACGAGTAGAGAAGATCGGGAGAGTGAGAGACATGAAGAAGGGAAAGAAAAAGAGATTGTGGAAAGAGATAGAAATGAGAGAATGAGTGAGAGAGAGAGAGAGAGAGAGAGAGAGAGAGAGAGAGAGAGTTGAAGTGAGTACTTGCAAAGAGAGGAATTAAGGACGGGTGGAACACGGTGCTGACTTCGTTTTCGGAATGCTGCTTTCATTCTTTTCCTTCTTAATTTGTTCCAATGATATGCGTCTGAACGAGTCACATCTGACGGTCATCTATTTCAGACCAATTTCAGTCGACTTCCGTGAGATGAAAAAGGTTTTGACAGTGGTGAACTCTTCCACTGCCCTATCCTGGATCGTCTAAACAACCGATTCCTTATTCTTCTACACACCTTCCTCTCTCTCTCTCTCTCTCTCTCTCTTTCTCTCTCGCCCTCTTCTCGGATGATCTTCCGTACGAGAGTGGCTGACCTCCTCCGTCTACTGCTCCTCTCGCTCTGCTCCGTTCTTGCCATTTCCATCACTCATCGGCATGGCGGTAGAAGCGGTTCGTGTCGCTCTTTCTCGTTCTCTCCTTTTCTTTCTTTCTTTATTTCTTTCTTCCGTTCTTTCGTCTCTCCTCTCTCTCTCCTTCGCCCTCCCTCTCTCTCTCTCTCCTTCTCTCTCTCTCTCTCCCCCTCTTTCTCTCACATGCCCTTTCTCCTTCATTCATATAATATAAATTAGGATGTTTCCACACGAATTCACTTGACACATGAAGATAACTTGCTGCTATTATAGCAAGTGACGTTATGTGAAACTGACAATTTGCAGGAAATATCGATAGGCGCAAAAAAGTATGATATGTGTACTTGTCGCGAGTTCGAGAGGCGAGAGAAGAGTAATTGTGTTAACAATTAAATTAGAATAGAATGTTAAAAACAGAGAAAAAATATGAAATAGAATGAAAAAGAGCAGAAAAGTGAGTTGACAGCCTTCCTCTTCCAAAAGAGTGAGATGAAACTTTCTTCGGCAGCCTCGCCCTCCTCTGCCCTTTCGTGCTACTCTTGCATGTCTCGCTACTACGGCGCGACTTGGAAGTTCCTCGGCTACTCCCGAATCTACATGGAGCCGAGACTCTTCACAGACGACTGCCAGTCAGTGGCTTTATTTTCATATTTTATTTTTAATTTATTTTTAAGAAGAAGATTTTAAGTACTTCTTTAACGATATTTTTGAGTTTTTGATGTATCAATTCATTCACGACTGTCCTGAGCCGCAAACTTTATGGTTCTAAAGCTGGCAAACTTTCCCCCACATACACCTCGTTCCTCCTCCTCTATAGTCATGGTGTATCATTGGATTATCGACGTTTTTGCTGACTTTTGAAAAGGTGCCTGTTCTGGCCTTGAAGAAATACTTGAGGGATCCTTCCGCGCGCACTTCGGATGTCCCATTCACTGTGTGCCCGGACTCGTCGAACTGCGTCACTCTCGTCGAGGACATTCGAATCGGTCAGGAAGATACGAGAGAGAGGAGAGGGAGGAGAGACCGAGAAAGATGGAAAGAGAGGGAGAGCGACGAAAGAGGGAGAGAAGAACAGAAACTGAAGACATAGAAAGATGCTGAAATTCCGAGAGAGCGAGACAGAGTGAGAGAGAGAGAGAGAGAGAGAGAGAGAGAGAGAAGATAGTGAATTGAAAGGACTTCATCTTGACAATAGTACGATGCTGGCTTCGGGTGACGTAACCTTCGGCAATAAAGTTGAGAAACAGAGTCCTGAGGAAATAGATTAAGTAAAAAAAATCAGTTAGATAGGCGGAAATGGTAGTTTAGAAGTTCGGTTCTTTTGAAGTTCGGTTCTTTTGAATGTATCGGCAAGCCGGAAAAAAAGGGAGAGGTAAAAAGAAAAGGCGAATTGCCCGTTGTGCTGTCTTTGATTGTCTACAGGAGCAGAAGCGGATATCTAATCGGAGGAAGAGGGAAATGATGTGGAGAGAGAGAGGAAAGAAGGCCACTCAGGGAAACTGCTCCAATGCATTTTCAGCTTCTGTTTGAATCCCAGGGAGGGATTTAGACGCCTACAATTTTTTTTATTACCTTGTTATCTTAGGTTAGAAGCGCAAACAATTCGCATAATACTAGACAGTTTGCGGTGATGCGAATGTATTTTATGAGCAGCGTATCATCTTGTGAGCTTATCCATGCCTTCTGCCTTGAGGAGTGGGCGCCCGGGGGTTCATCCGTGGCTGCTGGTCGTCCATCTTCCTGTTCGGCTTCAACCGAACCGGGGCTGCGGGTGCCTTGGCCAGACAAGAGTTCTGTCGCCCTTTCAACATCTCGCAGCTCATTGCTGGAGAGAGACCAATCGATTCCCGCATCACGTCAGTCCACATTCTGATAGAATTGCTAGGAGATTCCACAGTTATTCCATGACCTGAATCTGCACTGTCATTGTAATCTTCTCTCCACCTCTTCCATCTCTTTATTTTCCCTTTCCTCGCACACATATTCAAAACGCTTCGTTGCAATCCACAAAATCCCAATGTCTTGCATTATGATATCTGTCAGTCAAATATTGACACAGATGATACTGAGAGAATTCTTTGACTCTGATCAAACTTGGGAGGAAATCTTTCACTTTCGCAAACCGCTTCCGAAAAACTTTAGTTTGTCTCTTCGCTCTCAGAGTCAATATTTCTGGAAACTTCATGCTCTTTTCGGCTCCTTTTCCTTCGACAGAGACAATGTGGCTTAGGCTGACAAACGAGCGAACAAGGGATTACAGGGTGACGAGGAAGAGATTATTTCTCAGCACTGTGCCTCTCTCTCTCTCTCTCTCTCTCTCTCTCTCTCTTTACTTCTCTCCCTCTATTCCTCCCTACATTATCTCTCTCGTTACTACTCTTTTTCCTTGTGTTTTTTTGGGACCGTGTCAAAACAGCAACGACATTTGCGCAAAGATCCCATAACTTTGTTCAGGGTGATCGTACCGGTTCAACCAATATTCCGCGCGATTGCTCTCATTGAGATGAATTGAACCATATAGGTTTCGCAGCTCTTGGACAGCAGGCAAAAAAGTTGAAAATTTGAAATTTTTAAGCTTCAGTCACAAAAGTGCTATCGTTGGATAGATCTTGTAAAGAGAAATTGATTGGTGCTAATTTTATCCGTCTGCAAATAACAATAAAGAAAGTTATGACACTTTTAGCGCAAATGTCGTTGCTGTTTTGACACGGTCCCGTTTTTTTGTTGTTATAAATCAGATCTGCATATGCCAGTCAAAGGTATCAACGAATAAATATTTATGTAGCAAAAAACAATTTACAACAATTATTGATACGAGCACAGAGACTGAGAATGATCGCCTTGCAGTGTCTGCTCGTGTTCTGGCTCTCTCTGCAATGACGGCAGCGTCAGCTCAACGAAGACAGGGCATCAGACTCTTCTCCTCCTCTCCGTTTTGGTTCTCTTCTACCTGCCAGAGCGATTCTTACATCGATTTTTAACATAATTTGTATTTCCTTTTTTTAATTTTATGGTTTAAAAAATCATTTTGTAAGACAATCATGAATTGGGAAACGTGCTGGCTTTACTTTTTGAAATGTAGAACATTTCTTTTTTTTCATTGCTACCATAGTTCACGTTCGCTGCTCAAGCATGTCCTCAGCGTGCTGATATTTACTTCAGACATTTTTTTTTCATTATATTCTCTAAATCTAGAGCCAAAATATAAAACGGGTCCACCTTTTGTTGATATTCTTTCTCACTTCTTTCTCTATCGTATGAGAGTTCTTCATTGATTACATAGTATTAATAATATGCAACATTCTTTTTATTGCATAAATTTTATAAACCGATTTCATAAGCATTACCACTGCTAGAGCTTGTTGCTGACGCTGGAGTGAGTAGCTGAGGTGGAGAGGGCGGCCGATTGGGCGGAGAATCAAGGGAAGAGCGGAACACAAGGAAAGTCAGATCATCCACGCGGAAGGAAAATGACCTGCAAAGAGGAAGTTCTAATGTTCTGTTTTCAGTTTGCATTATCACGATTCGTCATGAAAAGTCCAAAGCTGAAAGTTGGGTTAGAGAGGGTCAGAAACGAAATCCAGAGACGGAGAGAGAAAGAGCGACAGAGAAAGAGAGACAGAATAGATAGAGCGAGATGAAAGGTGAAGAGAGTGACCAAGGCTGGATGGCCGATACGAATGCTCCAAACTTGCGGCCACAGATGCAGTGCCAGGTAGGGCCGTAGTGGCTGTCCAAGTAGCGCTTCAGGTACGCGCAGAACTCTCGCTCCACGTTCAGCACCTGCATATCTCTCTCTCCTTTTTCTGTCTCTCTCCCATCCCTCTCTCTCGCTTCTCTGTGTCTCTCCCCTCTCTCTCTCTCTCCTCTCTCTCAAACTAACATTCAGTGCATGAACGGCGGCATCCGATACGATCTGCTCATCAACGGGCTGCAGATGACTCTGCACAACTTCGACATACCGCCTTCGCATTGGCATTGAGAAAGAAGAAGGACTTCCTGTTGATTGGTCGAAAAGAGGTATGCCAAGATATAATGAATGGGGAGGAGTCAATACAAAAAGAGAGAGAGAGAGAGAGAGAGAGAGAGGGAGAGGGAGAGAAAGACAGAAGGAAAGACATATACAGAGAAAGACAGAGGAGAGACAGAGGAAGAGGAAGAGAGAGAGACTGAGCGAGATAGAGAGAGAGAGATTAAGAGAGAGAGAGAGAGATGTTAAGTGATATCCAGTAAAGATGGGATAAGTAAGAGAGCGACAGGATACAGTCTGATCTTAGAGAGATCACGAGAAGCGGCGCGATCAAACATACGCGAAGTCTGGCTGCTTCCGCGATGCAGATGTCTGGAGAGAATGTGGAGAATGAGAGGGTAGAGAGTTAGAGAAAAGAGAGAAGAGCGAGAGAGTGAAAGAGAGTGGATGAAAGGAACATTTTATTGAGAGTAAGTACTTGAGTAGTTATAACGAGCAGCACATTCTGTGGATACTCGCCGTGCAAGAAGGCACACATGAAACAATTCTGTAACTTGTGTTGGAAACGGTTAGTGGTCAGGCTGATCGGGATCGGTAGATTGAAATCCTTTTAGTAAATCTTTCTCTCCACTAAAATGCTACCCCCTCTCCATATTCATCAAAACTTGAAGTTATTTCCAGGTTACCGTTACCTCACCATCTGTGTTTGTAATTTATTGAAGTGATCACCGAAACGTGTGAGAGTTCGAATTGCCCCTTCTCTCTCTCACTCCGCGTAGGAAACCTAATTTTTTTTATATTTATTGGTCCTTCAAGTCCAATTACACATTCTCAAAGCCCTTTATTTAGGAGATAAATTATTTAATAAAATTAACATGCATATGTTTATATATTGAGCACAAGTAATAGTCATAATAAATGAATTCCTTATTCACCCTTTCCTCCATTACTAAAGAATATTGTGCTTCCTAAATATATATATATACATATGTATATGATTAATACTGCAATATGTTCTGCCATAAATGTACATATGTATTTCTAAAGAGGCGGCAGGATTGAAAATATGCTGAAAATTCAGTCAGTTCGTTTAATTCGCCTTTTTTACATGGCGAATCAGATTCTTGAGTGTCTTGGTGTCTCCGTCCACAGCCACTGCTTTCTTCTTCTCCTCTTTCCTTCAAGCACATCCTGACCATATTTTAAAGATTCTTTTGCTAATAGAAAGAGTTACAAATAAATATGGCAATGCATACAGTTTGACGACGCGAGCAGTCTTGGCAGAAGTGGAGTTGAGAGGGAGAGGGATGGAGCGAGGCAGAGGAGTTGTCATCTTCATCGTGGCATTCTTAGCCACGTCCTGCTGAATCTCGCGGCGTCGTGAGTCGCTGGCAGCAAAGAATGGCTGGCAGTTGACATCCTCGGCCGAGTGGCAGAGACAGTAGTTCAGATCCAGCAGCCTCGACTTCGGGCCAGGACCGCACTGCCTGTGCCATTATTAGACTTTACTTTCTGAATTAAAATTACGAAATTGCTTCGTATTATCGAAGATCTCGAAGACGTTGAAAATCAAGGGTATTCTCACTTAATTTTCCCTCCAGGGCACGTTTTGTGACAGCCGAAACGATTCCCCGTCAGAGAGCTGAAAATACACAAATTGAATGATCAGTCTCGTTCAGATCAGAAAGGAAAGAGTATTCCAGAGGAAATAATGATTAGGATCTCTATGAATTGTGCTGACGTCATCCGGACGCAGCATTCCATTCCGGGTGCACAGCGGGCGAGGCGGACCGTGTCTATCTTAAGCATTGCAACTACACTTCAGTATGCATATAAACATATTCTTTTTCTAAAGTCAGAACTAACAGTTTTCTGATGGAGCCATTGCTGAGAACCAGACCAGCAATTCAAGGAAGACGAGAGAGAAAAGAGTGCAGCGCAAAGTAGGAAAAGAAGACTTCTGCCTGGCAGAGGAGACATCACTCTCTCAGATGTCGCTGACAGCGAATGGTCGTGCTCTTATGGCCACCTTTTCTATCTGTTCCCTCCGCCCTCCTTCAACTCCTCCGCCCAGTCTGTTTATTCCGGTTGTCGGTTTCTTATCCATTCTTTGCTAGTCAAAGTTGTGTCTTGTGTAATTACTCTTCCAGCTCTGACCAACAAGCTCTCTTCACGCTCACATTCTTCAGCTTATTTAGATTTCTACCGTATGCAGCCCCATCGCACTTCCTCTTTCTTCCTTCTCCCCTCTCCATGCTTTTCTAAAGCTCTCTCCTTTTATTCTCTCTTTGGTCGCACTCATCTAAGAGGTTTCTTTGCTACTCTTTCCTTCAATTAGAGAGAAAGCTTCTTACATAAATTAGCAGTTGTAGATCCGGCATGAAGCTTGTGGATAGTGCAGTCTCCTTCCCCGGCCCTCCACTCGCTCCTCTTTTCTCCTTTTTCTGCCTCTCCTTCTTCCCAACCCCTCTCCCTTATTATCCGCAAGTGTGGTCAGGTTGTGCAAACTTCCAAAAGAGGTGTAATAGAAGAGACTACAGTCTCTCAAGAAGAGGAGACCCACTTCCTCGCTCTATCAGAATCTACAATCTATCTTTCGGTCGCAGATCTCTATATTTCCTTGTCTGTCTCTTAATCTAACTCACTTTCTCTGACTCTCGCTTTCTATTTATGTACTATTTTCGCTGCGTCCACATCCCCTCGGGCCAATCTCTCGGCTGCATCTGCTCTCTTCCTCTCTCATCAGCGGCCGCTCAACGCGACCGCAACGCACTTCGCCCTCCCGTAATAGAACACTCTCTATGCTCCTCGCACCCTTGCTCTTATTCACTCTGACTCTCTCACTCTCTCGCTCACCCTCTCTCTCCCTCTCTCCCTCTTTCTCTCACTCTCTCTCTCTCTCTCTCTCGGCTGTCTCGTCTGTTTATACATTCCATGCCGCGTAGTCTTTCGCCAGGGAGAAGAACTCTCTGCCATGTGATCGTTACCATCTCGAAATTTTACAACTCGCTAACACGAGTTACTTTCCCATCTTGCATTTCATGTTTTTTCTGTTACTCTTCGTCGATTGTGCGCGGAAGATTTGCATGCAAATATGAAGATGGCGTGAGTGTTGCCGCAGAGATGAAGAGGTGACCGGCAGCCCGAGAGGAGGTCGTGGAGGTGTTGTCGTTGGCGGTGGCCCCGATCCTCTTCTGCCCTCCTTAACCATGCGGCCGGAGCTCCATTCCATCGCCGTCAAAGGTGTCTTTCCTTCTTCTATTCACTCTTCTCTTCTGGTTATATTTGTATCGTGTGAGAGAAAGAAGACAATGAAGAATAGAAGACTGGAATACTCTTGAAATTCCAGGGTTGGTAGGGCGCGGCGGCCGCGTCCATCGACGGCCGCTCAGCTCGCGCCTGAATCTCACCGTTCTTCTTGCTCTGCGACAGGTTGCTTCTCATTGCCTCTCGCATTTTATGCATCAGTTTAATGCTGTCACTTAATCGTTTAAAAATTCAAGTTTTCAGTTACATTTCCTAAGACATTCGAAACGGCCTTTGTTTATTTATTTATATACATATGTACATATGTATGTATGTACAGTACCGCCCAACATCCAGGGGTCATGGAAGCAACGGATGCAACGGTTGCATCCTTAAGATCCATGCGAATTGTGGCTTGTACAGGCAACGAAAATTTTCCATATTACATTTTTCTGAATCAGAATTTTTTTCTCTATCGACTGAATCTATCCAATTCATAAAATACTCAACTTTTTTACGCGAAGATTTGTGTGCAATGTAAGTCCAAATGGTGTGCAAGGAATATTGTGCAAAGCTGTGTAGGCTACTTTACTTTAAATCTTGGTAGGTTTCCAAGAATTTTCTTCTTTTTTTTTGCTATCTGAGAACTGAAAAGAGGTAATCAGCAGCGCAATTAATGCAGAGGAGGAGGCAAAAGAAGACTGACAAAATATAGCAAAAAAACTGGAAGGAATTGGCGCAAAGCGGAATCGAATTCCAGCCCTTCTGCTCATGCTCGGATATGCATACCAATTCCCCACTCCCCCATGTTGTTTTTCAGCCCGAAGAATTTTAGCTAGCATTTTGACTTCGTTTTTATTAGTTGTTTTCTTTATACACACAACACTTGGTTATCTCCTAGCTCGGATTAAAGGCAGAGAGTATGAAAACGCCGGCTATCATAGGGTGCGCGCCGGTTTGGACTTAATCATCTTTCTATCGCATCACGGTCAGGGCGACCGTGGCGTAGCTATGCCAAAAACATATTAAAAATGGGGCGAAAATTTAAGAATTTTGAATTCAGCTGGGTGATATTCTGAAATATTTCTGCCCAGTTCGAAAACGAAAATTGTCTGATGGTTTCCAATGATATGCACTGGGTGTGGCAGACAAGACCTCCACTGTTGTTTACAAATCAATTGGGAGTGCAAACATTTGTGCCATGGTGGCTGGTTGGTTGTGGCTTACACGGCTAGTGTAACCTGCGAGAGATCGGTTCCGCCATGACGTTTATCGTTTTGCACATTCGGTTTTTTATAAACCTCCTTACAATTAGATTCTTTTTTTTTTGCTTGGAATCCTAATGGCCAGAAATATTTCAGAGGATCTCTAACCGAATTCAAAATTCTTAAATTTTCGCGCCATTTTGAATATGTTTTTTTCATAGCTACGCCACGGTCGCCCTGACCGTGATGCGATAGAAAGATGATCAAGTCCAAATCGGCGCGCACCCTATGATAGCCGGCGTTTTCATACTCTCTGCCTTTAATCCGGGCTAGGAGATAACCAAGTGTTGTGTGTATAAAGAAAAAAGCTAATAAAAACGAAGTCAAAATGCTAGCTAAAATTCTTCGAGCTGAAAAACAACATGGGTGAGTGGGGAATTGGTATGCATATCCGAGCATGAGCAGAAGGGCTGGGGTTCGTTTCCGCTTTGTGCCAATTCCTTCCAGTTTTGTTTGCTATATTTTGTCAGTCTTCTTTTGCCTCCTCCTCTGCATTAATTGCGCTGCTGATTACCTCTTTTCAGTTCTCAGATCAGCAAAAAAAAAGAAGAAAATTCTTGGAAACCTACCAAGATTTAAAGTAAAGTAGCCTACACAGCTTTGCACAATATTCCTTGCACACCATTTGGACTTACATTGCACACAAATCTTCGCTTAAAAAAGTTGAGTATTTTATGAATTGGATAGATTCAGTCGATAGAGAAAAAAATTCTGATTCAGAAAAATGTAATATGGAAAATTTTCGTTGCCTGTACAAGCCACAATTCGCATGGATCTTAAGGATGCAACCGTTGCATCCGTTGCTTCCATGACCCCTGGATGTTGGGCGGTACTGTACATACATGCAACCTTTACAGCGTTCGTGGTCGTCATGGGAGGAGTTGCTCGAGCAGAAGGCGAACTGGCTCGGAGAAAAGGACAAGAACAAGAAGAACGGAGACGAAGATCAGCAGTGAGTCTCCATTCTCATTTCTTCTGCTTTCTCAACACTTATTTCCTCCGTGGAAATATAAATATCTAGCTGTTCTCTTCCCCTAGCATCTTTGACTTTTAAAGTAATTCTTTATAATCTTCCAGCATGAACGGAGATGACCACGCAATCAATGGCATTCTGGATATTGGTCCAACCATCTCCAGACTCAGTGAGTTCCACTTTTGCATTTGAAGCAGAAATGATGGTAAAGATGAAGGGTGCACCGTTCTCAGGAGCGCCACTCTTCACGTCTTGCTGTTTCGAGCAGTCAATTCTCATGCGTTGCTCGGTATCTTTTTTCATCCTTATCCTTTTGATGTTTATGAAGACTAATCGAGCTGGTTTGTACAGTGTGGCCTGGTCATCAAGCGCGAGACTTTCGGAACGCATCATCGACTTCGCCATGCTGCTCCTCAGCCGGCCGCCGTCTCCTCTTCCGGAAAGCAGGTGCCCGCGGCAACTTCTTTTCTTTGTTTTCCTTTATTCTTCTATTTTTTCGTTTCCTTTTTTCCTTTTTCTTTATGACTTCACTATTATCATGTGTTATCCTTTTCAGGACTGGCGTATCCTCAAGACAGAAGACGGTAACAAGGTGCGGCTGATCCGTGTGTCTGCTCCCGCTCCTCCCCTCCTGCCACCTTCTCCGGTTGTCTCCGAGGCTGCGGTGGAGAGCGAAGGGGCGTCGTCATCTTCTTCCTCTTCTCTCTCTTCTACTCAACCATTATCTTCTGAAGAGACTCCGAGTAGTCGTGGAAATGAAGAGGAAGAGTCGAGAGAGTTCAAAGTGCCCCCTCCAGTGACAGCTCCTCCCCCTCCCCCTCCTCCCCCCGTAGTGTCTCCTCGGCTGGTGCCAGTCCGACTCAGTCACCCCATTCGGCCCTCGCCCGTCTCTCGTCCCTTGCCGGAGGCCATTCGCCGACCTGCTGTCATGGCTGTTCCTGTCGATGCTTCTCGGCCGAGACCTGCCTCCATTGTCATCATGCTACCCAGGAGGCAACTGGATGGTGCGGAGCAACAGAGGATGGCAGCCAGGTCTCTCTATCTTTCTCTCTGTCCTGCTTCTTCCCTACTCTCTCTCACTTACAGATCATCGGCTGTAACCTCTGCTCAGCCCTCCTTCGTCTACCGTGTCCAGCGACTGCCACAGCCCCCCGCTCAGTTCCTCCTGCAAACCGCCGACTCCTCTGCTGCCACTGAAGATATGCCAGTTCTAGAGTGCCAACAACAGCGACCAGCCCGTCTTCCGCAGCACTCTTTGCCGTGAGTTTCTCCTCTATCTTGCACTTCTTCTTCTCTTCTTATCCTCTCCTTCTATCAGAAGACGCTCTACGGGACAAACACAGCGTTCGCCTAATACTCGTCATTGAATTCTCTTGTAGTCACTTTGTCTTTTTTACACAACAAATCCAGTCAGATAGCAATTGCCATAGAGATTATTGAGATATCACTATGGAAGTTAGCAGAAGGTATATGTTTGAATATAGAGTGCCTATGGAAAGAGCAGAGTCCTCAGAAAGCCTATGTCCATCCTCCCTCCGTCTGCCTTCTCACCCTAAGAGTATCTGTACAAAGTACTCTGCCCAACTCACAGCTCCAAAAGAGTTCCACTGCTCTAGATATTTCATCCATGCAGTATATAGAAACCGCTTAGATTTTAGCATTAATTCTAAAGATGTACAAATATGTATGCAATTTTGAGTGGAGTGCCTTGGAAGGCCACGAAGGCGATTAATTCATTGCTCCTTTCAACAGTTGTCACCTTGTGCTTTTCATAACTCGCATTTGCCTTTATAAATAGAACAATATGATAACAAATACAAGCATAAAGTGCACAAATTGAGATCAGTGATAACAAAACAAGTAACAGTGTTTACTACTTATTAGTTTGCTGATATGTATTAACAAGTTAAGAAAACCTGAAACCCGTCATGGAATTCTAGAAGAAGCTTGACAATTTCTGCAGAAGGAATAAGTCGTCGATCATTTGATATCTGCAAACATTCAAGCGTTAGCCATTCAAAAATGTTCTGAATGAATATGGGAGTGGAAGCAAGGTTAGAATTACTGTCGCATTGATTCACTTTATGAATTTTTTTAGCCTCTATTGCTGGTCTATTCTTTGATCCAAAAGTAAAGGTGTTCTGACCTGTTGCACCCGATCTTCCTGGCAAGTTCCTGTTTGTCAGAAGTGCTGAGATGGAGGAACTGCTCCACCACATCCACATCCACGCAGTTCCTGCTCGACTCCCCGTGCACCGTTGGTCTGTGGGGCCGGCCAGCTCGGGCACCACGGGGGTTCAGGCCAGCAGCCTGTATGCACACTCTCTTCATATACTTTCTCTCTCTCTTTCACTCGCGTTCTCTCTCTTCTTTCTCTTTCACTCACGTTCTCTCTTTCACTCGCTTTCTCTCTCCTTTCTCTCGCTCTTAGACTCTCTCTCTCTCTCTCCTCTCTCTCTCGCGGCCAGTAATTCCCACCTGAGGCACAACAGTAGCCATGCTCTGCTGTAGACAGAAGAGTCTGCGGAAAGACTTCTCCGAGATGCCTCTGACATATCCAAAGGATCCGTCGAGGCTAGACCAGAAAGTGTTCTGTTGTGCAGTCAAGAACCGCCTCTCCGCAAGCCGAAGACGACTGATCGACGAGGTGTGGCCTGCCAATCAATGGAAACCATTTAGAAGGAACTTGTAAATATATCGATCAATGGTAAAGACGTTCGATGAATGCATCCAATCTAATTGGGGCTTCAATGAAACAAAGTACCTTTGACTCTGAGGAATGCATGGACAGGCGTTCCAATATGGAGTTGTCCCCTGATGGACAGCTTCTCTCCACTGATTCCCTCTCTTGGCATGTAGTTGAAGAAGGTCAGATTCCCCACTTCATCAGCGAGAAGGAATCCCAGAGTGCTTAACATTTATTGTAATAGAATCAATCCATTCTTGAGAGGAAAGACACCTCAAAAATTAAAATATAATGTTAGAATAGTGAAATATTACTCGTTGTCAACAACAAAAGCAGACGCCATCGGAGGCGGCGGCGATGGTCGGGCGTCGTAGGAAGCAAGGGAAAGCACTTTGAATTGCTCCTGCCAATCGGCATCATTCATCCACTCACCATTCTTGCATACAAATTCCTCCTCTTTCACATTCTCTTGTCCCAGAATAGGGGTTCTAAGATTCTTTCCATAGATTAGTGATATACCTGGAAACGGATAAGTGACATAGAAGAGAAGATGTCAGCAGAGAGGGCGAGTGTCCTGAGGGAAGTAAGCTGGGAGACGTAGAAGTGCATGTCCAAGAAGGAAACTCCGTTCAGAGTGTTGTCGCGTAGCTGCCAGATGAACACCTGCAAGGAGGAGTTCCTCCTTGTGAAAAGAGAGAGGAGCTGTCTGACCTTCTGCCCCATGCCCGTGAGCAGGAATCCATTGCATGCGCAGAGAGCAGTGACTGGTCCCTTCTGCTCCTTCTCGTACAAAACCTTCATCTTATGCTTACTGGTCGGCTGGCCTGGCTCGGGAACCACTTCGATGATCTCCATCAGAATGATGCGGCCGCGAATTAACACCTTAAGGAAGGGATTGTAAAGAGAAAGAAGCAAGGAACAAGAAGAAATCGGCTAACTTCTTCTCCATAATTGCAGATCGTTCCAATGGCGACATAATTCTGCAGTCCCGAGATGGTAGATTCGGATCGTAGCAAGACTTCCTCGCAGGAAGTCACCACCTCAAATGAAGCTAGTGACTTCCTTCCATTTCATTCTCATTCCACACAATACAAATCTGCATTTTGGGATTAAAATGAAAGCACGCGAACAAAGAAAACCTCTTGTACCTCCATTTCTTGAAGAGTGATTCCTGTGTTAGGAATTGATTTCCAATCTTCATCGGAGTAAAGCTGAATAAATTACAGAATGTAATAGGCATTCGTGATTCTAACTGTAATTATCCAGCCCGAATCAGGATCTGGGTTATAAAAGAAGCGAAAACAACTGACATCGACGGCGTACTCGTCAATGGTCGGGCAGACAAAGGAATCCGGCCGAGGGTGAGCGTCTATCTGCTTCTCATCATTCATCAGAGTGCACAGACGGTTAGAGCGATGGCTGCGAGAGGTCACCACCACGTACACCTTCGAGAAAAAGAAGGATAGAAAGAGTGATACAGTAAAACAAAGGAAGAGGTACCTGAGACTGCAGACAGTACCGCACCATGTGGACCGACTTCTTCACCCACACTTTCCTCATTGCGAATGGCAGCTCGTAGTTGTAGAGGGGCTGCAAGACATAATGTCTCTTCCTCTCACTCATTGGAAATGGATATAACTATTTCAATGAAGAAGAAAAAGAAGATGCGCGAGATGGCCAACATTCAGTCGGGCGACTCGCATGGTTGATGCTTCTCTGATGAGATAGAGGAAGCCCTCCAGGACATTCTCGTTGTTGAAGGGAGTGAAGGACAGGACTTCACTGAATACAAGTTACAAGTAGAAATGAAGCACACATATTTCATTTTTCCAGTTCATTTTCAACCACAGCTTCGTTTAATGATAAGTGCTACCTCCACCTAACATTCACATGAAAATTGAACGAATTGACACAAACTTATCGAGGATGAATGGATGCACACGAAGGCCACCCCAGGCACTCATTAGAACGAGGCAGGGGTTGGGGCCAGCCAGGAATACTCCGTGCATCTAGGAGAGAGAGAGAGAGAGAGAGAGAGAGAGAGAAGCTAAAGAAACAGAGAGAGAGAGAGAGAGAGAGCGAGAGAGAGAGAACAGCTAGAGAAACAGAGAGAGAGAAACAGAGAAAGAACAGCTAGAGAAACAGAGAGAGAAGAGCTAGAGAAACAGAGAGAGACGAGCTAGAGAAACAGAGAGAAACGAGCTAGAAAAACAGATAGAGAGAGAGAGAGAGAGAGAGAGAGAGAGAGAAAAAGAAAGAACGGGGAGAGAAGAGCTAGAGAAATAGAGCGAAAGAGAAGAGCTAGAGAAACAGAGAAAGAGATGCTAACCAGTGATCCGAGCCTGTCGAAAGTATGGATGAGTGCAAGCTGGCCCCCCTCCCTGGATGTTTCTGTCTCCGCCCGTTTCCCATCCACTCCCATGAATGAAGATGGCCTGACACTCCTCGTCAGAGGCAGACGGCGGAAACGGATGGCCAAGTGACCTACAATACATAGTACGAAAAGTGTTAATGTAATCCTACCTTTTTGATCTCACACTATCAAACTGTCTAAAATTGGACACGAACATGGAGAAAGGGGATGCAACGTTTAAGTGGTGGGAACCTTCTTTCTCGTTGTCTGCCGAGAACATTTCGTATGCAATGACGAGATCATCGAGCACGAGGAAGAGCACCGGCCGCCCTTGGTTCAAGCCCATTCCCACGAGTGACAACTCAATTCATCTTATTCGAATGAGTAAATCATGAAAAGGGCCAGTCTTGAGTGGGGACATCAGAACCTCAGCGATGCGCTCCTCTGGTTTCTGAACAGTTTCCGCGGCCTCTGCATCAACAACGGAAGTCTTGGAAGTGGAGAGGGAGAGGGCAGCCACGGCCGCGTCTTTCTTCTCCTTCTCCTCATCTGCCATCGTAGTGTCCATCAGCAGGGGTGGCATCGCCCAGATCTTATTCACCTCAACAACCAATCATTTTATTTAAAAAAAAAACTGCTCCACAAAACCAAAAAAAGTTGGGAAAAGTAAGATAAATAAATGGAAAATAGATACGAAGTAGTCGGACCTGGTAGACCACCCTTATGGAAGGCAGCTCATAGATGAGAAGTCTTCCATCAGTCCTGGCCACGACAATCCACAGCGAGGGAACGACTGAGTTCGGGTCCACCGCGTCCGATTCCTCTCCGCCCGCGGCGGTCTGGGCCATGGGCACGGCGCCGCGTCTCCTCTTCCGCCCCATTGCGTACAACTGCCCGTCCTCGCCGTCCTCTCAAACAGTATTACTTCACTCCTTGTGCCAGTTTCCATTTCTTTTATATTCTAAAACGGCTTAAAATAAACCAAAATCAAATCGTTAACAGAAGCAATGCCTACCGTAATCCTTCCTCTTGCTCTTCGATTCTCCATACAGAAGAAGATCTTCAAGATCCTCAGGCTCATCCAGTGCAGGTTTTTCTTTCTGAAATCACACGTAAGCGTTAGCATAAGGAATTAAATGGGAATTTTGTTTAAGAGAGGATGTCAGTAAGACTCGAGCATGGCCCTTTTATGACCTGCCCTAGGAATTTTTTTTTCGAATTTCTTAACCAAAATTGATTATTATAAACAACTCGACGTGGTGAACAAAATAGGCTGTATTTCAAAGGTGAAAAAATTTTTCCGTGCGACACCCAGTACCGTAATCTTATAAATTCGATTGGTCATAAGTCGCTTCAAACGTATTATTAGACAACCATCGAGCTATCATTGGATAGCTCATTGAATGGGCTTTAATTTTGATCCTGGACAACATTTTCTAAAAATTTGAATTTAGCCCTAAAACACGGCCCTAAACATTTTCGGAGGAGGTTTTTGGCCAAAATATGCATTTTGTGTTCATTTCCACAAAACCGCTCCAGCATATTCTTAAAGTACTTGAAATTTGCTACAACACATGTCTCTTTCAAAAAAATTGAAGGTTCCAGGTCTAGATTCCGAAGCGCTTGAACATGATCCTGTGTAAACTGTAACACCGTGCAGGCACATTCTTCGATCCATAACTGCGCTCAATGTCAATATTACAAAATCGTAAATATATCATCTAAGAGCCCTCACGGAGATCTTCAAATGTCGCATACATTATTTTATTGAAAAGTTTCAATTTATATGGGAAATTTCGATATGTACTATTAGAAGGTTTAAAAAACTACTTTAAAAACATTTGCGGCTGTCGAAACATACATCATAAGAAAGAGGATGAAATTTGCTACAAGATGAACCCCTTTCTATGGAATTCCATGCATACGATCTTTTGTTATAAATCATAAAAGCAGTGCCAGTAGCGTCGCTGTCATTTCGCCCAAGAATTCACATTTTAGGTTATTCGAATTAGAATATTCCAATCCTTTTTTCTACAGTTTTTCCATAAGGCCTTGTTATCCTACTCTCTTATGGCTTATAACAAAAGATCGTATGCATGGAATTCCATTGAAAGGGGTTCATCTTGTAGAAAATTTCATCTTCTTTCTTATGATGTATGTTTCGACAGGCGAAAATGTTTTTAAAGTTGTTTGTTAAACCTTCTAATTGTACATAACGAAATTTCCCATATAAATTGAAACTTTTCAATAAAATAATGTATGTAACATTTGAAGATCTCCGTGAGAGCTCTTAGATGTTATACTTACGATTTTGTAATATTGACATTGAGCGCAGTTACGGATCGAAGAATGCGCTTGCACGGTGTTACAGTTTACACAGGATCATGTTCAAGCGCTTCGGAATCTAGGCCTGGTACCTTCAATTTTTTTGAAAGAGACATGTGTTGTAGCAAATTTCAAGTACTTTAAGAATATGCTGGAGCGGTTTTGTGGAAATGAACACAAAATGCATATTTTGGCCAAAAACCTCCTTCGAAAATGTTTAGGGCGGTGTTTTAGGGCTAAATTCAAATTTTTAGAAAATGTCGTCCACGATCAAAATTAAAGCCCGTTCAATGAGCTATCCAATGATAGCTCGATGGTTGTCTAATAATAAGTTTGAAGCCACTTATGACCAATCAAATTTATAAGTTTACGGTACTGGGTCTCGCGCGGAAAACTTTTTTCACCTTTGAAATACAGCCTATTGTGTTCACCACGTCGAGTTGTATATTATAATCAATTTTGGTTAAGAAATTCGAAAACAAATTCCTAGGGCAGGCCTTGATCTAACGATACTGACAGGCTCTCTTAATATATTTCATGTGCGTAATATTAAGCGAGCATGTCCGTAAGCTTCGAGCGCAGCCTGCCCCGGAAAAATTGTTTTCAAATTCATTAACAAACATCATTTTTCTTATACAACTCGACCCGCTCTATTTAATGAGACTAATTTCATCATTATCCGATTTTTCCCCTTCGGGATACGCTACCGTAACCCTGAAAATTCATTGATCCATAAATCCGTTCAAAACCGGTTTTGAGAAACAATGCACATATCATTCAATAGCATTTCGAAAGCGCTTCAAATTTCATCTAGGAACATGTTTTACTAAAATTTTATTTTGGCCGAGAAATTTGGGTCTAAATTATTTGAAGGGTCAGCACACCATTTTATGATCATTTCCCCACCCTGGCACCTAGATAGAAAGAAAGAGCGTGAAATTTGCTACCAAATAAGTATCATTCAAGAAAAATCTGAGCGTACCAATTTTTGCTACGACGCGAGCAAGGCGCGCGAGTCGGTCAAAAAGGCGCGTTTACGGCGGCCGAGGCACCCTGCAAGCGCATTCAGCGATCCATAACTTTGCTGAATCTTAATATCAGAAAATCGTAGATATATCATCTAAGAGCTCTCACAGAGATCTTCAAATGCTACATACATACTTTTATTGAAATATTTATATTTCTATGGAAAATTTCGTTCTGAACTTTTAGAAGGCTTAAAAAACCATTTTACAAACATTTTCGCATTTCAAAACATACATCATAAGAAAGAGCGTGAAATTTTCTACAAGATGAACCCCTTTCAATAAACTGTCAAGTCTATATTGTTCTGTTATAAGTTATAAGAATAGGGCATCAGCTTAGCACAATTCTTCAACGTTAAAAATTATTGGAATATTCTAATTCGAATAACCTAAACACTGAACTTCTCGGGCTAAAGGATAGCGACGATACTTTACCTATTCTTATGACTTATAAAAGAACAATATGAACTTGAAAGTTTATTGAAAGGGTTCATCTTGTAGAAAATTTCATGCTCTTTTTTATGTTGTATGCTTTGAAATGCGGAAATGTTTGTAAAATAGTTTTTTAAGCCTTCTAAAAGTAGAGAACGAAATTTTCCATAGAAATATAAATATTTCAATAAAAGTATGTATGTAGCATTTGAAGATCTCTGTGAGAGCTCTTAGATGATATATCTACGATTTTCTGATATTAAGATTAAGCAAAGTTATGGATCGCTGAATGCGCTTGCAGGGTGCCTCGGCCGCCGTACACGCGCCTTTTTGACCGACTCGCGCGCATTGCTCGCGTCGTAGCAAAAATTGGTACGCTCAGATTTTTCTTGAATGATACTTACTTGGTAGCAAATTTCACGCTCTTTCTTTCTATCTAGGTGCCAGGGTGGGGAAATGATCATAAAATGGTGTGCTGACCCTTCAAATAATTTAGACCCAAATTTCTCGGCCAAAATAAAACTTTAGTAAAACATGTTCCTAGATGAAATTTGAAGCGCTTTCGAAATGCTATTGAATGATATGTGCATTGTTTCTCAAAACCGGTTTTGAACGGATTTATGGATCAATGAATTTTCAGGGTTACGGTAGCGTATCCCGAAGGGGAAAAAATCGGATGATGATGAAATTAGTCTCATTAAATAGAGCGGGTCGAGTTGTATAAGAAAAATGATGTTTGTTAATGAATTTGAAAACAATTTTTCCGGGGCAGGCTGCCTTAAGCGCATGCTCGACTCTTAGAAGCTCTCTTAAGTACGCAAAAAATTTTACAATCAGTTTCTTCACGTTCCAAATAAAGAGAAGAGCCCAAACAGAATACCTTGTCTCCATCTTTGTCCTTGTCCTTCCCTCGTCCTCTCATTTTCCTTCTTCCTCCACTGGACTCACACATCAAGAGTCCACTCATATCTCTATAGATGCAGAGGGCGCTGATTCCCACTCCACCCACTTCCGAGGCCAGCGAAGTAGAAGAGAGGTCCAACAACTGAGGGTTGTAGGATCATAGAAATATACACAACTATTGATAAAGCAAGAAGAAGCGTAATGAAAAATACTACAGAAAAGAACAATTTCACGAAAGGGAAGCGCGAGAAAGGGATGTAATATCCTGTAGTTGTCACCTCAGGCATAAGATCAAGTAGATGTCCTAACAGAGTGAGTATACCTGAAGATGAGGAACAGGCTGCGAGATGAATTTGTACAGAAGGACGCGGCCATTCTGGGTCAGCAGTGCAACGTAAGGATCCTGGATAGAGGCGGCGACGATTGGGAAGTTTGAGTCTACATTCAAAAACTCCAGCTGCTGCTCTTCCATTACCAAACACACCGCCATCGAAGTGACCTGAGAGTGAGAGAGAGAGAGTGAGAGAAAGAGAGAGAGAGAGAGAGAAAGAGAGAGAAAGAGGGACAGAGAGAGGAGAGAGAGAATTGTTGTGAGGGGTAATGGTCCTTTTTCCTCGAGTGACCTGCACAGCAACTGCGCCATCTGCCAGCTCGCCAGCAGCAATGGTCGTGTCATTGGTGAGGAAGAGAGGAGTCTCCAGCTCGAGCATCTCTTCGCCCAACTCAAGCACGAGGGTGGAGCGGGCACGGGCAACTAGGAGATAGCGATGGCAGCCATCTTCTCGCACTCCCACCGACCACAGCCGAGTCGCTCCCTCGATGCTGCAGAGAAGGAGAGAGAAAATGAGAGAAGAGAGAAGAAGAGAGACAAGAGAGAAGAATGGAAGAAGCAAGAAAGTAGACACCTGCTGCTGTTGAGAATCTCAGGACGGATGCTTCTCTGAAGGATGCAGAGGGCGCCTTCATTCCCTCGTCCGGATGCTGTTACCTGCCAGTCTACTTTGCATCTCCAACATCAAAAAGGTTTCTCATGTTGTGCAGAGAAAGAAGGGATGGGAACTGACAATATCAAAGATGGGGTCATAGCGTTGGGCAGAGAAAGTGCTGGAAAGGTCGTTGGGGGCGCCGGCCGTGAGAGAGAAGATCGGGCCGATGCTTGGCAGGCGGTCCAGCTCAGAGAAACTCCACTTCTCCACTCTTCTCAGGGAGCGCATCTCAATAAGAAGCACAACATTACATATTCAGAAAATGTATCAAACAATACCTTTCTTTAATGGCTCTCTTACGGATGAAGAATTCCTAACGACCATCAATTTAACTTGAAAACAAAATAAGCACACCAAGGTTCCAAAAGCCGAAATGGAGAAGACGCAAACCTGGCTGGCCTGGACGACGGCTTCGCTGTCTCCATAGAGAGCGAGATCCTCATCGTCAAGTTCCTCCTCGAGATGAGCTTTCTTCGCCGCACTCTCTCCGTTCTCTTCTTGAGACTCCTCCTCCACTTCCTCCTAAACAAAACAAGATTCGCCTTCTTTCTACTCTCGAGCTTTCAATCCTAAAAGAATTGATATGAATACTTGAGAGAGAACCTCGCTGACGGAGAAGGAGAGAAGCTGCGAGTCCCCGAGGCGGGAACCGACGAAGAGATGACCCGATGCGCAGAGACTCATGCAGGCAGGCGGAGAGATGTCTGAACATTCACAACATTAGAACTATCTATATATTAAAAAAAAAGAAATATGTTCCATCTAAATCCTCATTGGTCATAGTTATCAAATAAAGCATTCGCATTGAATCAAAAAAATTTTAATTCAAGAAGTTTGGTGTCCTGCAAAATATATAAGCCATTGAACTAATAAGTTTACGTGACTGCTATTTACATTATATGAAAAAAGGAACGGATGCACTGACTTATTTGAGACAATATAAAGATGAATAAATGACCATAGACGTGTTCCATGTCAATCATCTTGACACAATTAGTGGAGTCAGTGACGAGAGTGAGAAGGAAGAGAGTGCCATCCTTGGTGGATACTGTCAACTTTCGAGAACCCACCACTGCACATTCACTCGCATCAAGCACCACTGACAGTGACTTCATATCCTGCAATGGCAAATCTCTGCATTCACTCCAGGCAAGAAACAACAACCATTCAAACTATATCTGGCAGTCTTACTTACCTATTCAAATACCTCTATGCTACCATGAAAAAACGACTGTGCATACCTTAAGAGGAAACTTGGTGTAATTGTCGAGACAAGAGTTGACAGAGACGCCGCAAGGAGGAACGGACTGATTGAGATAGATGATCTCATTGGCTGCCACCACGACTGCCCCTCCGACGGGGGGAGGAATCGGCTGGAGTCTGGAAGGAGGGAGAAAATGAGAAAGAGAAGGGGGAACGGGAAGGCGTGCCTCAAGCAGTCCATCGGCAGTCCACTCATCTGCCACACAACTGCGTGTTGCTTGTCCATCGTGTTCAGCGACACCCCCATCAGGAAGTATGTGTCCGAGCGGATTGAAGCCCTGTTATGGCAACGATTTAGGAAACGAATAAGGCAATTACAGCTTTGAAAAATGGTCTCAAACGAAAAAAAAAATATATAAAAAAAGTAAAAGATAAAGAAATCGAAATAAAGAATACCTGCCGGCCGTGGTCTGCAGCGGCTCGTAGAGAAAGAGAAGAGTAGGCTCATAGTATCCATTCAGGAACGCCATGTCCATTACGTTCTCTAATCGGGAATCTATCGACGTAAGTCTAGAATACAGATCCACATGACCTCGAACCAAGCAATATCATCACATCATTAACAATTTCATATACATTTTTGGATCCCTAGACATTCAAAAGTTCATTATTAGCTAACTTGACAGTGTAAGAATGAATGTGAGAGGAGCCGTCGGTGAAGGGCAAGACAGCGATGTGTCTGCCGTAGAGAAGCATGGCTGCGCAACGACTCTCCGGGTCGGCCTGCAGATAGCGATACTATTATCCAGGGAACGGTTGCACCAGTTCATAAACAAAGAGCTAGCGAAAATGCTTACAAACTACAGTTAGCGAAACGAATTAAAAGTGAAGAAGGTTAAGAAACAAGAAATTACCCTGAGAATCGGAGGGTACGCATTAGTTGCGTAGCCATCTCGGAGCATGTCATCTTCGTAGGAGTGAAGGGAATAGGTCTGGAGAGAGCGATCTGCTCCGCTCACTCCAACTATCGACAACTTAGCGTCGTCGAAGGACAGAAGGATCGAGTCGGCGTGGGGAAACACTAGAAGTCGAAACATACTAATTACAAGGGAACAAATGTCACGAAGAATAATACTAACCTTACAATATGAGAGCAAAAATTCGACAACAGGAAAACCAACGTGGTATTCGAGCAACTGCAAGATCCTGCACGGATGAGAGTAGTCGAACGCTGAAAACACACTCCAGCTTGGTTCGTTGGATCCATTCCTGAACAAAGAGCAAAGTTTCAGAACAGATCAAGAGATTACCTAACACAATAATCGATCAAATCATAACAAAAGGTCAAGAACATACACCGTCCACATCCGAGGGAGGTACTAGGGCATATGGATTCGTGCGGAAGAGCCGCAGATACTTGGCGCCCACTGTTAAAAGTTGCGATCCTAAAAGAATAAAAGAACAGCTCTGAATTCATGAAAGAAATTAAGAATAATTCTTGCCTGAGCCGGGAATAAATCTGCCATACGCGCTCAGATTAACTGATGTTGAATCATCTGTTTCATGAATGGCAGCATACATCTGAAACACCAAACTAGTACAGAAAATGGATCATAAACAACTAAACCACTTGGCAACAGTAGAAATTGTTTGAACTATTAAAATTTTTGGTGCAGAAGTGAAATGAACGAGCTTTTGTTAAGTACACCAAACTATTACAATGCCCACACACACGCTCATAATTATTTGTGATCTCACCATGGGTCTTCTCTTTTCTGCTATGTCGGTTGATCTACTCGGGTCTATTCCAAGGCACTGAGTGTTCTCTCGCCTCAGGCCTTGCACATTCCGTTACTCGAATAGGTGCTATCCTAGTTGGGAGGGGCATAATTTTTCTAAGTTCCTGATTAACCTTTTTTCCTGTCTACTTTCCCATGAAAGATGACTATCAGTGGTGCTTATTTGTCAAGCGGAACGTAGATTTGACATCAAATATAACTATTAAGCTACTTTTGTACTCATCTTTCACGGATTTAGGCATTATTGCGTATTTTTGCCAGTTTTCATCATATTACGCTGTAAATGGCCATTTATACTCGAATTCGAGGCAGTCCAAAGCAGATTTGCATTCCGCGTGCAAAGTAATCCAAGTTAGCATTCATTTCGGCTCCGTGGAAATAAAGAAAATCAGTTCAAAATAAACAAGGAAAAATTATGCCCCTCCCAACTAGGATAGCACCAATTTATTATTTGGTTTTATTTGTTAATACTGTCGGTTTTTGTATTGGTAATTGTTTTCACTGACAGTGGAATAAAAAAAAATTAAATTTCACTTTTTTGACGCAAACAACGAGTGAATGTATGTGATTTAGTGGGGGAAGGGGGGGGGGGGGACAGCGCGCGGGTATGTAGTTTCGCAAACGGTGCCTTAGGCTTCTGGCCAAACAAATCTGAAATTCATTGGTTTTTTTCTCTCGGGAATTTTAAAAAGCAGGAAGTTGAAATTTGAACATGTGATTCAGGCTGAGTAAGTGGCCTGTGACCGAAGGTTGAATGAAGAAGACAAGGAGAGATATCGAATGTCATGGTTGCGGATGAGGGAATGGATTTGGAGCGAAGTAGGAGATAGAAGGCCCCGGCCGACCATCTTCCTATTGACACCTTTTTCCCTCACATGCTCGAGCTGCAGTGGATTCCTGAATTCCATTCTCTCCCCTCCTCTGGGGAACCTTGTCACTCCCCCCCCCTACAACCTTGGAGTTTCTTCTGCCACCTGGCGAGAGTAGCCGCCAACATCGGCTACTAGCAAGAGTGTAATGGACACGAAGTTCTTGCTCTCTCTCTCTCTCTTTCTCTCTCTTTCTCTCTCGCTCTCTCTCACTCTTTCTCTCTCTCTCTCTCTATCTCTCTCTCTCTTTCGCCTTCTCTTTGTTCATCTCTCGTCCTCTCTGTGCTTCTCCCGTGTGTTCGTGGGGTGTGGCTACTCTGTTGTGCTCGTCCGAATGAAGTGGTCAATCTGTCATCATCCCTTCCTGGTTTCTCCTTTCTTCCTTCTCGTTCTCCTTTCCAATGACTTATCTCTCCTAATATGTGCATTCCTTGTGGTGCGTAGGCATTTTGCTTTTGTTGCCTGCATCCATTCATTACTTCTCACCTTCCCCTTCGGTCATCTTACTCATTCTTTCCCTCTTTCTCTTGCTTTCCAGCTCATTTCTCTATGTTTCCCTCAAATTCTTTTGTTCCGCTCTTTTTTCTCTGAACGTTCCTTAGTCTACAAGGCCGCGATGGAAGAACAAAAAGAAGAAAGAGTGGAAAGTAGAAAGAACGGCTTCGCTCCAGTGACTACATGGTGACATCTACAAGGAGTAGAGAGAGAGGGAGCAAGAGAGAGGGAGCGGGAGAGAGATTGAGATGGATAGAGAGAGAGAGAGATTGAGAAGGAGAGAGAGAGAGAGAGAGAGAGAGAGAGAAAGAGAGAGAGCAGAAGCTAAAGATAAAGAAAAGAGATTGGAGAATAATGAGAGTGAGTGGAAAAGAGAGCGAGAGAGTGAGAGGGGAAAGTTGGGTCGGAGGCAGCCTCTCTCCGGAGGACCTTTGCCTGTCGCGCCCTTCTTCCCTCACTCTTTTCATTTCAGCCAAGAGCCACCGTTTACTTAGCATTGCACTCTTGTCCTCTTGACAATCCTTACCTCTTACATAATTAACTTGTATCGTCTACTGCAGTTGAGGTTGTTGTCAATTTGTTTTAATTGCTCTGCTTTCCCTGGCGTCAGCAATTACAACTTCCCGTTCTTGTTGAAATTTGCTGCGTTGGAAAATAGGATAGGCAGTGGATGACTCTGGATTGCCTCAACATTTCATCCGTAAAGAGCATTCACTACCCTTTCTCTCTCTTTCTCTCTCTCTCTCTCTCTCTCTCTCTCTCTCTCTATCTCTCTCTCTTACTCTCACTCTGACTGCTCTGCGAATTATTAAACCTCCGGCGACTAATCATCCGCTATCATTTGTGGTGGCAAATGATATTTTTTAAAGGAAGAAGACAATAGTTTAATAAATTTAGTTAGCAGCAGATATTTATATTGGAGAGAGCAGATCAGCTGCGGTCTTATTGCTCATTCATCGTAAATAGTGAAGAAATAGTGATTGAAGCAATCGGCTAAGAGTGGAATTGAGATTGGAAGAGAGATTTAGAAAAGAGGAAAGTGACAGGGCGAGATGGCATTCGGAGAGGACAGGAAATAGAGAGTCTCGTGTTGTTCGTGGTCCGTTTCGGTCTGAAGGAGCGGGGAAACTGAGAAAGGGGTCCTTTGTGTGAGGAAGGAGATGAATAGGGGAGTGGCAGTAAATGATTAGCGCCAATAAAGGAGGAGAAGAAAGGAAAAAAGTGAGCAAAGAAATAGAGAAGAGGGATAGGGAGGGAACGGAACAAGAAAGAGAACGAGAAAGGAAAGAGAGAGAGAGAGAGAGAGAGAGAGAGAGTGCGAGAGAGAGAGACTCTCAGTTGACCAGACAAAGCAGCCTCGATAGTTCCACGAGTTACTTCCTAAATAAATCTTCTTCCCATTTTAGCCTTATCATCTTTTTACTTACTTTTAGTTGTTGAACATAAGGAGGCATATAAATATTACAGGCATCCATATTCATTTCATACTTATCTAATTTCTTGCTCTTTTCTTCCTATTAATTCGTGAAATCTATGTACCATTTCTTCCTTTTTTCCAAAATTCTTTTCAGCTATGCTCAGCCCTTCTCTCAATTTTTTCGTTCCCCCGTTGGTTGCCACTGCAAAAAGGGTACTAGCGTATGTTTTTCGTGCTCAGTTATGTTTCATTTTGATCAACATCATTTTCTCATTATCTTTCCATCTCAAGATCAGACATGACATTGTTTGGTCGCCATTGAAGAGTGGAAAGAAAGTTAAGTAACAGTTGGAAAGGGAGATGGATCTCAAGAGGTTCCAGGAGGTGTTCGTTTTCTCTTTTCTTCTCCGTTTACCTTATCACAGTGGTTCACTGCCTCCTCTCTTTCCTCGCACTATTTCCCTCCTTTTTCAACAACCTTCGAATTAGAATGAAAAACGCTCTCTTTCTCTCATCCTCTCTACCGCCTCTCTTCCGATCGCTCTCCCTCTCCTCTCCTCTTCCGTTTCTCTCCCTATCTCTCCCTGCCACTTTACCCGTTTGCTCGCCTCCACATTATTTGCACAAAAGATGCAAAGAAGATTCAGCATTCTTTTCGTTGATAAGTTTGTCTTTGCTACTTGTTTATTCCTTCTAATTCACCATTCCATTAACTTCGTAATGTGAATGACAGTTGAATTCTCGATAGTGTTTCCCGAAAGCATGAAATTTATCTCTCCATGTCTCGTCTATAACATCTTTTATCTCTTGTAATTGACTGTAAAGGCGTCGCCGCCCTTGAATCAGTGCCCGTGTCACCTGGCTAAAATATATGTTGCAGTGCTTATCTTTCTTATCACTTCTCATCACGGCTCGTTTCCTGAATGGCCTCTTCTACTTTCATTGCCAGCCATATTCGAGATGACTCCTATGACTCCTCTTGCTCATCCTGAACCTTCTTTCTCAACTTCTTTCTCTCTCGTGCTCTCTCTCTCTCTCTCTCTCTCTCTCTCTTGTTCTCTCTCTGTCCCTCTTCTTTGACAATCTCTTCGTTCTGCTACTGCCTTTTTTTTATTTCCATTGCTTACCGTTTCCTTTTCTCGGGCGCAGTTCATACCTTCCGTGCCGTTTATAAAAGTTTTCCTTTTCTTTTTTCTGCCCGTTCCATTACTGTTCCTTCATTGTCTTACACTGTCAGTCCTTCCGTCTGGCATACAAGCAGAATTCAGCTAGAATGGGACAGAAATGAGGATGGTAGAAAGTGATGAAGAGGGTTCAAAAAGAGAGAGAATAGCTGACGGAGGAGAGGCGAAAGAACGCTAGCCCTCGATTCGATTGTGACGTGCTACTCTGAAATAGTGAAGGAGGAGGGGAGAGATGAGACTGCCAGACAGCCGAGAGTGCTGTTGGGATGGAGCAGATACTGATCAGGCTAACTCCAAGCAAAACATTTTGGGATAGGCGCATGGTATAGAATGTAGATGTGGTGAAATGCACAAGAGGAGTAGAAATTTAGAGAGTGAGAGAGTAAGACTAGAGAAAGAGATGAGTGTGAGAGGCAGGCATATCATGCATGACTCAGCATGTAGGTATACAAGAGGACTCTTCCACCCTCCCACCCTTAACTGTATCCATCTATCACCCAACTCTCTCTCTCTATCTCTCTCTCTCTCTCTCTCTCTCTCGCTCTCTGACTTCCTTGCATTCTCCATGACTTCTTGCTCTAGTGCTGTCTCTATAACTCTCTCTCTCTCTCTCTCGTTTTCTCTCACAATAGTCCAGCGCATCTTCGCCCCCCGCCCCGAATGGGACTGTTCCCAACATCTTCCATGTCCTCGTCATCGTCTTCTGCTTTCTCAAATCGTCTCGGCTCACGTTCCGGTGTGTTTCCATAAATTATTGCCCCATGTTTACTATATTCAGGCTAAATGCTACCACGATATTGTCCAGGTCTTTCGAACCACTTATAACAGACATTATTTTGCACATATGTATGTACACACAGAGTGCTTATTTTCCGGGGCCTTATAATTTGGGATTCTTTTCTTCGCCGTGTAAAATGGGCGGCTGCACTCTGGTCCGTTAGAGAGGAAAGGAAGAGGACCGTGAAAGTGTGCATGGCTGATTGAGCTTTGACGAACGAAAATATGAGAGAGAGAGAGAACGAGAGAGAGAGAGTGAGAGAGAGAGAGAGAGAGAGAGAGAGAGACCGGTGCGAACAGAGGAGGGAAGGTCTGAAAAAAACATTCAACCGGCTCCAGTTGGATTTAAGGGTTGACCTGGAGGATAAGTTTTTTTCTTTATATAACAGGCATCGCTGAAGTGAAATGCTCCTACATTGGAAAGAAACATAGTGAATACTCAACAATACCTCGAGTGTTTCTTCTGTCTTTCTCTTCAGCACTCATGTATGTTACAGCTTTGTTGCCTCTATTTTCTCGTTATCGAAATGAATTCAATTAACCTTTGCTTGTCCCCAATTCAATGGGAGTGCCAAACGACTTCGGGCGATAGAAATTGACGTCAATTATAACCCTTGCGTGAGCTTGCCCGATTTTCATCTCTATAAACGACGAGAGTTGTTTGTTCTCTATCTCTCTTTCTCTCTCTCTCTCACTCTCTCTCTCTCTCTTTCACTCTCTCTCTCTCTCTCCCTTCTTCTCTCTTCTGTCTCTGTCTTCGTTTTCTCGCCGTCTCTCCCCCTGCCATTCTCTGATCTTGCACCTTCATGTCGTCGTCCTTTTCTTCATTGTGAGAATGAACATTCGGGCACTTTCTCTTTTCTCGCTCAACACGAGCTTTTCATACAAATAGTTGCCTAATTTGACCACGCCTGAATGGGAGGAAAAGATGGATTGGCGAAGCGGCGAGTCACACGAAGAGTCAAGGCATGTATAGGGAGAGGGGGAAAAACAGAGAGAGAGAGAGAGAGAGAGAGAGAGAGAGAAAGAGAGAGAGAGAGAATAGGGCTAGACCTGCCCACACAGCTACCGGCCTAACGGTCTCCCTCTCTCGCTGTCTCTGTTCTCTCATGGTTCCCACGCTTACACTCCATTTCCGCTTCTTTCTTGGTCTAATTCTCTGTTTCTCTTCTTTTTTTTCCTGGTCGAAGCGAAAAGCCCGCATCTCTTGCCAATTGAACTCTCCAATTGTTCGCTCTTCCAGGGTGTTTATGTAAGGACTCAAACATAAGGCGATTGCTGGAAGCGACAAACAAAAAACACCCATTCCTTTGCCGGCCTTATGCCATCTTTTGACTATGCTATTGCTAGTCTGGCCACTTGTCCACTTGATAACGAACGAGGGCTGGAACAGGCAGCCTGAGGAGCAAGAGAGAGAGATGGAGGAAGAGAGAGAGAGAGGAAGTAGAGAGAGAGGAAAAGAGAGAGAGGAAGTAGAGAGAGAAAAAAGAAAAGAGAGAGAAAAAGGGAGAGAGAGAAAAAGAGAAATGAAGATAGAGAGAAAGGGAGAGAGAGAGAGGAAGAGAGAGAGAAATGGGGAGAGAGAGAGAGGGGAAAAGAGAATAGAGATTGAGAGAGAAGAGAGAAAGCGAGAGAGAAGAAGAGAGGGGGTAAAGAGAGGAAGAGAGAGAGAGAGGGAGCGAGAGAGAGAGAGAGTGAGAGATTCGAAAAGGAAGGGACCGTTCAGCTTTCATCTGTCATTCCAAGAGCTCTTCATTACTTGGTTCCCCTGGCTAGAAACACTGCGAATAAGAGTTTTTGCCACTACCTCTGCCGGATTTGTTAGCAGGATGTACATACATACATATGTATCTCAATCGCTCAATCTCTATACTTTTGTAGCCTTCTTTTCTCCATTCGATTATTTGCTGTTCCCCTGAGAATAGCAGAAAACTGAATATTGAGGGTGTGGTGGCGGCAGAATGTCGTGGGCGGCGGCGGTGCCGATGCTGGCGTCCTCTTCCCCCTCCGGCCACGATCTCCTCCTCAAGGCGCGCCTTGCCGATCTCGGCCAGATGGCTCCTGACAGATTCGCCAATCTCCCTGCCGTTGACACTCACGGCGGAACCATTGAGAGCATTCGAGAGGTTCCCTTTCTCTCTCTTATACAATTTCTCTTCTTTTCTATTACTACCCGGACCGTCTCTCCATATTGTATTTTCAAGAGTAACTAATGGTTTTTTCGTCCGTTTACGATAGAAAGAATAATGTCAAGATGTTGAAATAAACCTCTGATAGAAAGTCTGAAGTCTCGGATATTTGTAGGATGACGAAGTGGATGGCGACGGCAGTCGAGTGCAAGTGTTGACTTACGAGATTCTTCTTCCCTCCGGCGACACTCTCACCAAGACCATTCGGAGGAAGGCTAGTTCAGCCTCATCTCGTTTACATGTCTTTTTCCAACATATTTTGATTTAGTTCATTTCATTATCTTTACTTCTTATTTCAGTCAAGTCAACCTTTTATGCTTACCAAATTTTAATAATGTTTAAGCTTCAAGTGGACTGCCTCCACTCGGTGTCTCGCGTGCAGATCGTGAACGGAAAGGAGGTCAGTAAAAGAACCAATCTCTCCCCTTACTTATCTGATGGGAAACGTAAATAAGTGACAGACTTGAGTCAAAAGATATTCCATTACCTTGGTCTCCATCTGTAATTTCCACTACTGCCAACCCTTTTTTTTTTTTTTAATATTTTCTCATCATGACTGTGCGATAGCAGATTCATCCCACAGCAATGACTTAGAAAAAATTACTAAAAGAAAACTGACCAAATAGAAATGGAGAGAATGAAAGAGTAAGAGAGGCCGACATATTGCGAGAGGGAGTAGAATGTGAATGAGAGATTGAGACAGAATGTGAGAGACAGAGAGAAAGAGAGAGAGAGAGAGAGAGAGAATTAGAGAGGGGGTTAATGACGAAGCAAAAATGTGAGAGGTGGAACGCTTGGAGAATGATCAAGAAATAAGGGGTTGAATAAAATGTATTGAAGAGGAGTGAGAAGGGTGGGGATGTGACTGGAATTGTTTTCTGTTGGCTGAACAATGGATTCAAATAGTGTTCGAATTGGGAGTAAGAATCGAAGATGACAAAGAGCAAAAAATGCAGTAGGAGGGGAATGATGAAGAGAGGGAGAGCGGAGTCGTGGCAGAAGGCATTTGGCTTTTGAATATCCTATGAGAATAGATTCATTGCAGATTGGCATGCACACCACGACTTCCCTGCTTCAGCGAGACATCAAAGGGGCCGCTCCTCTCCACATCACTCAGCACAACCTCCAGCTGGACGAGAATGACCCCGCGGTTGGTACTCATTCTGTACTCGAGAGACTGAGAAGGCAAGACTCTATTAGGATGTACCTTAACTCTTTGCCAGGATGTGGCGATTGGCGAAGTGCTGCGGGAGACGCGGGAGCGACTGCAGTCAATGCTGGGGGAGGAGAAGAAGAGACTCGTCCATCTCTATCCACAACTGTTCAAGGATCATTTCTCAGTCAGCCAGAATTCCAGTTTTTTTTATTTATTTTTTCTTTCATTACTGCATTATCAGCATTATTCAAATTTTATGTAAGTGTGATGAACCCTAGTATTTACAAAATTCTGCTAACGCAGCGAGCCAGATTACTAATATTTATGTATGTGTAAACATTCTAAAATATTTAGTAATAAACAGAACATGAAAGTAACAGAATTTAGGCCACTCAGTCGGCGCCTGCAGCCGTAAAGAAGGAAACAATCTACAATCCTGACGGAACCGTCACGATCACAGAGAGAAGCAGCACCAAGAAAAGCTTCAGGCTAGAAGAAGAAAAACAAAAGTAAAAAGAATAAGAACACATTTGGAAGAGACCGAATATTAAAGTGCAGGATGCAGGAGACAAATATTCATGCTCACATAGGTCAGTATTGGAGAACGAGAGAATTAGAGAAGTAGGAAAGGAAGGAATGGAGAAAAGCATGCCGATTCAACTATCATGCTGAGTAGTTTGGTGGCAAAGCGTATTATCGTGTCAATAGCTTCGGAACTGTTTAGCCCTCTCTCTCTCTCTCTCTCTCTCTCTCTCTCTCTTTCCTCTTCTCACTTCCAAGTTATTTCAGCCGCGATTCATTCTCTCACGTTACAAATTCGGCCTACTGTCCTCGCTTTGCCGCATTCCTTTGCTACCCTCTCGGTCTTAAATGCTCTCGTGCCTCTCTTCTCTTTAAAGTATACTCTGACACACCATATTGATGACTGTCTCGTCAATTTTGCCATGAGTATTCGCTGTTGGGTTTTGCTAACTCTTTTCACAGATTACAATAATTGGCTTCACATATTTATATATATATTTTAGTCTATTAACCAATTTTTCTTCCATCCTCTTTTCTCCCAGACATCCACGATCTTTGCAGCTCACACTTTTCGAAGTGTGAAACGTACGTGGACGGCCAGAAGCAAGCATCGAAAACAAAGATTCGCGCCTTCGTGGAATACGAAGGGCCAGAGGGTGGATTCAAGGTATGGGGAGAAAGAGAGAGATAGAGAAAGCGAGAGAGGAGAGAGAGAGGGAGAGGGAGAGAGAGAGAGAGAGAGAGAGAGAGATGAAGAGGGGCAGAAATAGACGAGTAATAGAGAGAGAAGCTGATCCAAGACAAAGTGGTGAGCCTCGTGGATTCCAACCTAATTGCTTTCTGCATTGAGGTTCGCATGGCAAACGGAGACGAGGAGCTGAGTGAAGACGATTCCGACGACCGCCAGGAGGTTTTCTCTCTCAGCTCGGATCGGAAGAGCGCGTTCGCCTTTCTTTCTTTTACTTTCTGTTCAAATTCATTTTGACCTCTTCTGTCTCTTCATTTCTCTTTTCCCTTCTAATTTATCCTTTATTTTCTTCTAGTTAAATTGATCTCCCTCTGTTGCAGCCTCTCTGAGATCGCGGACAACGAGTCTGCAGTGTGTCTCTCTTCCGCAGCTGCCGTCTCCTCTCCCTCTGCCTCCCTCCAAACATCCAGAGGGGCCACGACTGGGAAGGGAACTCAGAAGGAGCGACTCGGGAAGGCCTGGCATGTCGTCAAGGAGCTCATCGACTCGGAACAGAGATACGTCGAGAAGCTAAGGCTGCTTGATCAGGTGTCTGTTTCTCTCCCTTCTTCCCTCTCTTTCAATGACCCCTTTAATGACTCTCTCTCTGCAGCAATTCCGTCTGCGAGTGATTGCTGAGTGTGGTCTGGAGAGGGAGAAGTTGCATCGTCTCTTTGCAAACATCGAGAGTCTCTACGCCTTCCACGACAAGCATTTCCTTCCTCAGCTCATGGACGCCGGTCGAGAATGGAACACCACTCACAGGTTTCCTTCCAAAATATATTTCTATTCTTGTATCAACTATTTGATTATTCATGGAATAAAATCATTTATTTAGTTGTTCCTTTATTGCTACTAGCATGGACCTTTGTTCACTATTCTGGCCTGTTTTTCATGTCAGGATCAGCAGCGTGGTGCGTAAGCAGGCGCCTTTTCTCAAGATGTACTCCGAGTACGTCAACAACTATGACAGGGCCACCAAGGTATTCGAAGAGTGCAAGGCTAAGAACAAACGATTCGCCGCAGTCGTCAAGGAGATCGAGGTTCCTTTCCAATTCTCTCTCCCGTCTCTCTCTCTATCCTTGTTCTCTCTTTTTCTCTCTCTCTCCTCTCTCAGATATGCTGGTGTTTGCCGAGCATGTTTATGAGATGTACATAGATAAAAGCAGAATGATATGAGTACGAAATGGAAAGCGGAGTGTGTTGACAGAAGGATGCGAACTGCGACAGCCTGCCACTGAGTCAGCACTTCATTGCCCCGGTGCAGCGGGTCATGCGGTACCATCTCCTGCTTGCGGTTTCTCTCACTCTTCTTCAATCAATGGGATTAACAGTGGATCCACTATATGCCAATGGTAATACATTTATGGCATACGGTAGAAGTCGTTGCAGGAGTACAAGCGTCATCTTGTCGAGACGGATGTTGACTTCGAAGACACTCTGGCGGCGCATTCACTAGCTCTTCAAGGGGCAGAACATGCAAATGAGATGATGAGGAAGCTGGTAAGAAGAAAATGAGAGAGAGAGTAAGAGATGATGAAATATTGCTAATGGAAAGAAAAGAAAGAAACAGAATAGGAGACATGGATCTCGGAGGCCAGGATATGTAAGGCAAGCAACAAACAAGCACAGTCACATCGATAGCAGCTAGTATTTCTCTCCAGTGAATTCTACGAAAACTTTAAAGATTCAGTTGAAACTATTCTTGTGAAGAGAAAGCATCCTTGTAGGATCGGTACAGCAAGGTCATCGAGGTGCAAGAGCAGCTTGGGCACGCAGTCGTCTTGGTCGGGCCTGGAAGGCACGCCAGTTTTTGGAACCCTTTTCGTTCTCTCTCTCTCTCTCTCTCTTTCTCTCTCTCTCTCTCTATCTCTCTTTCTCTCTCTCTTTCTCTCGCTCTCGCTCTCTTTCTCCTTGCATTGACTCCCGTGCACATGACCTTCCGTCTCGTGTTCCAGAGAGCTGCTCCGAAGTGGAGTGGTTCACAAGATCTCGTCCTCGACAGGGAAGACGGAAGATCGCTTCGTGTTCCTGTTCAACGACTCCCTCGTCCTCGCCTCAGAACGCTCGATTCCTGGCTTCTCCAAGTACAAACTACGCGCCATTCTGGATGCGAAACATATGCAGGCGAGTTATAAAGAGGGAGCAGAACTGGTTGAGGGAATGAAGAAGAGCGTGAGAGATAGAAGAAGACCACTTGCAGGTATGCGAAGGTGACAACCTGGAGCGTGACTTCTCTTTTTACGTCCGTGGCTCGGATGGCGGTGGCTCTGCTTGGAGAACACTCGAGTTGTTCAGCGATACAAAGGAGCAGAAGGCCTGTTGCTAGTTTTTATATGTGGCTAATTTTTAAAGGAGTTCATATTCGATAAGTATTCACTGAAAAGTGACCACAAGCCATGCGGCCACTCATTGTCATGATCATCTCCTCTTACTTTGGTGATTCTCTAGGAAGAGTGGCTGGCTGCGATTTGCCGTGTCATTGATGATACATCTAACATGCTCGCTTCATCGCATTCGGCTGTAAGAATATATATTTTTGTAATTTATTTAGTAATTTGTTTCCGTTGAAGTTTTCCCATCTGTTTGTCAGCTTTTTTTATATGAAGTTTTGCGCAGTTCCATGAATATTAATTTTTCGTTCAGCGAATGTCAGTGTGCGAGAACCTGAAGAGCTCAGGCAGCAACGGGCAGAGCAGAAATTGCGAGGAGTGCGACGCAGAGTTCCGTGTTCTCTCTCGTGGCTATCGGTTCGTGCTATCGAAGTTATCTTGGGTTGTCTGCTTCCTATCATTATTTTAGTTGGAAGGAATTACGATTCACTCCCTTTCAAATTCTCTTTCTCATTCGCTCTCTCTCTCTCTCTCTCTCTCTTCTTTCTCTCTACTTTCTCTCTACTTTTTCATTTCTCTTTCTCTCTCTCTATTTCACTCTCTCTCTACTTTCTCATCTCTCTTTCTCTGTCCCCTCTCCCTCTTTCTCTGCTTGTAGCTGCTCTCGCTGCAACCGCAAGCTGTGCAAGAAGTGTTTCGGTCGCTATCGCCACGAGCGAAAGGAGAGTCGCGCTTGCGATTCCTGTGCCAAGCATAACGTATGGCATTCCTCCGTTGGCTCCTCTCCCTTACCTTCACTTTCCAGATTCAAACAGCCCGTCCGGGTGTCTCTTCTCTAGCTGGTCGTCTGGATGTCTTGGCAGTGCCGGCCCGCGAGTCGACCAGCAACGGGAGCAACGGAAGCGAGTCAACCGGGCAGCTTCTTCCTGCTCAGCCTCCTCCTCTGCCTTCTCCCCCCTTCATTCTCCACTCTTCCTTCGTCTCCATCCGTGGCAGCCTCGGCAAGCCTCTCCGCCGCTTCCTCGTCGTCCGCTCCAACTTCTGCCTCTACTCGTACTACTCAGACCAGGTTTTCAATATTTCATTCAGTACTTTAGAAGAAATTCATTATAAATATACGCACTAACAATTTTGCACTATTTTATCCACCCGGTAATACTATTATTTTTTTATTGTCTATTTAATAATTATTCAGCCAAATTTATATTTTTTTAAATGTGGCTATAAATAGGAAGAGCGCGCGCTGAGTATGTTGGCTCTGCCTGGCTGCGAGGTAAAGGTGACCGGAGAAAAGAATTCCTTCTCTCTGCGCGTCGGTTCCCGCCGTCTCTACCACATCACGACCCATGATGACTCCAATCAGGTTTCTTCTTCTAGCAACTATAACATCTTCTTATTTTTAAACTTTACCTATCTTACAGTAGATATTTTTTGGTTGTTAGCTAAATAAAAGAGGTAACTGCAGATGCGGTGGATGGCTGTGTTGGATCTGGCAGCGAACAGCCGAGTGGACACTTCCTCCTCTTCTTGCGAGTCGGAGAGTGGAACGAACTCGTCTGCCAGATGATGAAGGGTCTCTGCCTGCCATCAGATTACTTGTAAGAGTGAAGCGAGGGGTAGGTTTCGTACAAAGAGAGCTTGAGAATCTCATAGTAATCAAGCCCAAAGTTGTATGATGTTTCCGGCTCTACGATGAAAATGTTCTGGTTGATGATTCGCTTCTCTACTGTATTTCGTCTCTCTCTTTCTCTATCTTTTTCTCTATCTCTCTTCTCTCTCTTTATCCCTCTTCTTCTCTTTCTCTCTTTCTCGGTCTCTCTTCCTATAGCCGCTCTATCTCATTAACGTGTGCTCAGATGTGTGATGATGCTATGGAGAACTCCACCAAATCTGTTAGATTCCCTTTTGTTCCTTTCGCAAGTACTTTGTACATAAGTTACCAAAATCTTCACTTCACTTTCTGGTTATATCATCTGTTCGTCCTCACGAAACATTGCTTGTATTTTAGTTAAGAAAATTCATTATCTCTTTTTCCCCCTGAATGAACTCAGACAGTGCAAGTTGTTGTTGAATACTCACCCTCAAGGACTTGCTCCATAGCGCTTTACCAAATATACAGTAGATATCTTCTACTGTAACTTAATCTAAGTCGGAGTGTCTATAGTTTAAATATGTTCTCTTTATAGGACTTGATGTTCACTTGCTGCTTTAATTAATTCTTCCATAAAAAGAAAGATTTGCTGTTGTCTGACACAGATTGTCCTGATTCTAGTCATCCTTGCTGCTCCTTTTCTTACGCACACTCGCATTACTTTCTTTTGCAAGTAAAACAGACGAAAATTCGTGTATAAAAAGACGAAAATATAACTTTGATGTTTGTTCACACAAATCGATGAATCGAACAACACGATTTCACAACTGTCAAATTGCACATTTACATATAATCTCTTTAGTTAGTGCATGATAATCATGCATATTATTTATTATAATCTAGAAAAACCTTGGATGGACAAAAGTTCCTTGGTGAATGAAGGAGCCAGAGCACTTTAGTGAAACCGAGTCCCCGAGCACTTGAATAGGAAATGAAGCCTATGCCATCGTGCAGGTCGAATAGAGCTATCGAGAGAGAGAGAGAGAGAGAGAGAGAGAGAGAGAAACAGAATGTAAAGGGTAAGAAAATCCTAGAGAAGTCGAGTAACATAGTAATAGAGTGGGAGAGGGATGGATTGCGCAAAAAGGGTTGAAATATGCCGAGAGAGACAAGTTTGGGGGTTTGGAAGGATGACTGGGAAACAGAATGCGATGAAGGGATAGAACGAGAGAGGACATAGTGAGAGAAAAAAGAAGAGAAAGATACAGGAAAGTTGAGAGAAGAGGGAAAGTTGAAAGAAAGAAAGAGAGAAAGAAAGTTGAGAGAGAGAGAGAGAGAAAGTTGAGAGAGAGCAAGAAAGAGAAAGAAAGAGAGAGAAAGAGAGAAAGAGAGAGAGAGAGAGTTGAGAGAGAGAAAGAAAGAAAAAGAAAGAAAGAAAGAAAGAGAGAGAGAGAGAGAGAGAGAGAGAGAGAGAGAGAGGTGGAGTGAGAGAAGTCAACTGCTCAGTTGTCGCCATTGTCTTGAGTCCTAACAACTCCTGCACGTGTCGAGACGAGCAATTTGTTGCTAGACAAAAAAGAAAGAAAAGGCAATGAGGAAATAGAGAGCAGGTTTGAGATGAAGAGGATTATTCGCAGTAAGAGAGAATGAAGAGAGAAGAGAGCGAGAGAAAGAGAAAGAAAGAGAGAGAGAGAATGGAGGAATGCCAGAGAATCCGTGACACTCAAGCTCTCCTAAGCAGGACCTGCGGGATTCCTCAGCAACATGAATACTGTGGGAAATCCAGGATCGACAACCTTTGTCTTCCTTCTTTCTTTATGCTATTTCTTTCGGTGTTACTAATAATTTACTTCACTCATCTCTTTATCTCTATAACTCTCTTCTTCTACTCTCTCTCTCTCTTTTTGATTCTGACTTCATCTTTTGACTGTAACGGGTTTGACCTTCTCCAATACTCTCTGGATTCCTCTTTGTTTCCTCTCCGCTCAAACAAATAAACACGATATCACTCGACTTGAATACATCATGCAAATGAATGTTGATCGATAATTCCTCCTGTTTAGGACTCCCTCGGGAATACTGCAACCGATCGGATTAGCACAGAAGTGAGAAGAAGGAAAAGTTCTAGTGAACGAGATATCATGTTGAGAGTAAGGTAGTAGAAGTGAGACGTTGATATCTCACTATAGAAGGAGAGAGATATAGAGAAAGAGAGAGAAAGAAAGAGAGAGGGAAGAAGGAGAGACGAGAGGAGGAAGTTTGGAGGCGCTGATGGCTGCTTGCTTGGCAGCCGACAACCTTCGAATCTTCCGTGATCCCCTTGCCAGGTTCGGCTTTTCTTATCACTTCTCTATTCGTCTTTGTTATTCGGCAGAAAAGAGTTGCTCAGATTCCTCTGGCGCAACGTCTTCCCTCTCCAATTCTCTCTTGGCGTCCTTGGGAATTCCCTCAATCTCTTCGTGCTTACCTCCAATGATATTCCGAATAATATCGCAAACGATCTGGTATGAGTTTTCTTTACCATTTTAAACTATTTTCCTTTTTTATAATTGTGTGTAAGCATCTACTGAATGACGATTGTTTTAAATACATCAGTTCTCCCGAGTATTTATGTTTAAATAATTAAACTAGCATAATGCGAGAAATGAAGCTGAGAGACTAGATCGCTCTCTAATATGTAGCCATCAGAGGTGTCAACGGCCCGGCACAGCCCGGCCCGTATCACCGGCCGGCCCAACTTCGGGCACTGGGCCGGGCCGGGCCCAAAAAAGTTGGGCCGGCCCGCAGCCCCGTTTGGGACCGATAAGCACACGAAGTCGTCCTGACAAGACGACTGGTGGCACTTTTAAGTGCAAAACTTTCTTCATTTGTTCATTTTTCCCCTAAAACTTTTTCTACTATACATTAAAATGAATATTCATAGCATGAGTATGAAAAATTTTGAATTTCAAAATACTCTGTAGCTCGTCGGACTTTTTCCCCCTCGAATTTTTGAAAAGCGGGCTCAAACGGGCCTACGGGCCGAGCCGGGCCCAAAATTCTAGGGCCCAGAAATCGCTCGGGCCGGGCCGGCACAAACCTTGTGCCCGATGGGCCGGCCCGGCCCAAAAATATAGGGTCCGTTGACACCTCTGGTAGCCATAGACAAGAAGAGCAAAGAGCTAGATTCCGCTGTGCAGCTCGCGGCGGTGTCGCTGTGCGACCTGGCCTTCCTGCTGGCGCTGCTCCCCCATTCCCTGGCCGCCTTCGACTCGCTCGGCACCTTCTCCAGCTCTTTCCGGCTCTTCTACCTCCAGACGAGGCTGCACTTCGCCGGCTTCGCCAACTGGATGAGCGCAGCTGCAATTTGGTACCCATTGCATTTCATTTATGGAAATATGTAATTAATGAGACTGACGCTGAATTCTGGAATTGCCTCTTTCAATCTGATTAAATATGCACAGCATCCTCCTTCCATGCATGATAACGCCATGCCAATTAGACGACGCAGCTGGATGAATACAAAAACTTTATTAGATGTTCAATAAATGTTCCCATTATACTGGTTTTATTAGAATAAATGAGAAAAATTACTGTGAGCCGTCAGCGAGGTCATTTGTGCCAGCATGAAAGTGCTTTTTGAGCAAGATTAGAGGCTAACTTTAAAGTTGAAAAAAACAAGCAAGTAAGCTTCAGTGCTTCTGCAGGCTGATCTTGGCGGTGTCGGCGGAGCGGCTGCTCGTGGTGCGGCATCCGCTGCGATCGAAGATGTATTGGGGCGGCTCCAGACGGGCCTGCATCCTCGCCTCGCTCTTCATCGCCACTGGTTACACTTCTATGTATTTGTATTACCCTTCGTACAAGTGTAATTACTCAGCATCTAGAAAAGGAGCAAAGAAGGGTTGTTGAGAGAAGTAATGTTTGAGGAGCGATCACATTGTATCATCACTTCGAATATGATTGCGAGATTGTGCAGTTCTGCAACGGCAGCCAACTCTTCGAGTTCTGCTACCCCGCATCCGAGGTTTCTCTTTCCTCCTATTACTTTTATCTGTAAAACAGTCCAAATTTGAATTGAAGACTCACCCTGTCCGCTACGGAAGTGAAGTGACATACAAGCCTCATCCTTCCATTCGAGTCTACATGAAAGCATCCGCCTTCTTCAACGCTCTTCTCGTCAGAATCATTTACTATTCATTACTTTTATGCATTCTTACACCCTCAGCACTGTTCATCTGTCAGTTATGACCTATCGATGGCTTCAACTATTTGTAATCTAAAAATAGAAATCCATAAATACATGACCGAGTAACCGTGGCAGTACATGGGTTCATGATCTTCCCCCATCTGCATCCTTACATACATTGCTTTTTGATAATTTGTTGGTAGGAAATGATGCTTCGATGTACAAGGAGAGAAAATGTGAAATCCAGGGAACGAGAATAAGACCGAGAAATAGAGAGAAGGAGGGAGAGATTGAGAGAGATTGAGGGGAAAGGAAAAGGATTGTTGAGGACACAAGCAAGAGCGATAAGAAGGCGGACAATGTACATATGTATGTATGTTTGTTGGAATAGAGCTCAGACGCACGTGACAGCCTGCGAGACAAAAGAAGATACCCATGATGACGCACTTTTTGACACTTCCCGAAGAGAGCAGGAGATTGTACAAGTAACGAGGAAGAAACAGAAAGATTAGGAAGGAGGTTATGGGGATTCACAAGGGACGTACAACTTTTGATTGTGAGACTGCTATTGCTTGGTCCCTCTAAGGTTGTGTTCATGCCCATCGTGCTGGTGGCGGTGTTGTCTGGTTGCTTGCTGCGTTCCCTTCGGGTGCACGCCCGTCTGCTGGCTCAGCCGCCGAATGCGAGATGTCGTCGGCGGACACACTCCCGAGTCACTCTCACCGTCGTTGCCATCGCACTCGCCTTCTCTCTCACCCAGGCAAGAATTCAGATGAGCAACAATGGTTTCATGCGGACTAGTTCATGAAAAAAATGTTTCTCATAGTTCCAACGCATTTATTATTTCGGCTTTCTTTGTAAATGGGAGTCAAATAAAAGACCTTTTAAGGTATTAAAATATGTGGTTGCTAGAAATATTTCGGCGTCGTTATCATTGAAGTACATATTATGTATGTATGTATGTAGTATGTATGTACATATGTATAAATTGCAGGGACCATCGGCCGTGATGACCCTCTGCGAACTTTTCTCGGGCTTCACGCTTACCAATTATTTCTATACTCTCTTCAGGTTTCTCTGTTCCTCTCCCTCGCCTTTCTTTCCTTCTCCTTCTTCTTACTTCTCCTTCCAGTTCTCTTTCTCTTTCTTTTTCTCTCCTTGTCCCTGACACTCTCCGTTCTGCTATCAGCCTAACGAACAGCCTGGTCGTGACTGGCAAGACCATCAACTTCATCCTCTTCTGTCTCTCTTCCAGCTACTTCCGCAGTAAATGTGTTGGCATTATCGTGCGGAAGCTGCCTAAAGTTAATATTGTTATTAATTAATTGTTTAACAAATTAGTTGTTTCTGACAGAGTAGAAATAGATAATTTGTCTGCTTGAAGACAAGCTGGCTGAGCCACCGTCTGTCCGAGTACTCCCGGTACTCCGTAGCGGGAGATCAGCGAGCCGGCAGTGTCCGAACTATCCGCTCGACTCGGAGAGACTCAGCCGCCCTCGTCCTCCAACCACTCTCCACTCTCCTTCAGCCATCTTCTACTATCCGCATCACCAGGTTTTCATCTCACATTCCACTGCACACGTGTAGACAAAAAAACAACTCTTTTTTTACCTTGTTTCTCAAATTATGAGTAAGAATTGCAATACATAATCAACGATTCGGTATTGGTCAGTTGAAAGTGATGATGAATAAACACAGACGAATTCCGCCGGAGGCAACAGCGGAAGACGATCTCTTGCCGGTCGATGGAGAGGAGCCACAGCAACGGCGACTAAAGCACGTTGATGAAGAGGAAGAGGAGAACATGGAACAGAAGAAGGCAGAGAACGGAGGAGAGGACAAAGAAACAGACAAAAGTGACGAATTCCCTAGCCCTCCTCTGACCCCGCCACTTGGTAACTCCTCTCGTCATCATTCTTGACAGACGCCAACAAATGTCTCTAAATATAGCAAATGTTTGTTCGAGGATATGCTGGAAATAGAGTGTAGTTGTCGCTTAAGTTATTCTGTTCATTCCTTGCCGGGTTGTAAATTGCCCACGTCGAGTAAGAGCGCGTTGCAAAGCGAATTTCAATTCATTTTGCGTGTCCGACAACGTCTAATTTCGATGTCTGTCACTGAGTCTTCTTCTTCTTCGCTTTCTTCTTTGTCAGCTGCGGGGAAGCAGCGGGTTCATTCAGCTCCTTCACAGCTTTTTAGACATGTCTACTCTCTCTTCTCCTCTTTCCGTTGAATTTCTAGGTTTTGTCTCTGTTTCGTTCTCTTTCTCTCCCTCTCTCTTTTTATCTCTCTCTCTCTCTCCCTCTCTCTGTCTCTCTCTCTCTCTCTTTCTATCACTGTCTATCTCTCTCTTCTTGTCGCACTTCTCTTATTCGACCAATAAGCATTTCTTGCGTACCCAATTAGTAAATAGGCCGGGCCATTGACTTTCTTTGTGTATGCTTTAAAATTATCTAATCATGGCTTTTATTGTTAGGCCTTCCCAAGCGATACGAGTTTCCATTTTTTTCTTCTTTTCTTTTTGTACTGCAACGAATGAATAAAAGTGGTATTTAATAAAGCACTTTTATCTTTCCAGATTTTGTTGAAAATTTTTAACAGGTTGAAAAAATATGTGTGAGGTGTCGAGTTGCCAATATCAAGTTATATGCACAAAACATGCAAAGAAATCGTGCCATGTTCGGAATTGTTTCACAGATCAAAGATGAAGTGGTCGGATGTTAGTTGTACAACATTGATTTCTCTCTTGAAAAGAAATCACTTCAAATTCAGATACTTCTTTTGCGAAAAAAATAAGGAATAAGAAGAAGAGCTGATATTCCATTCTAGGAACAACTCAAATAAGAGAAACAGAGTTGCATACTAGCTAAGAGCTAAGGTAACAGAGAAAAGTGAAGAAAAGCGCACTTGCTCAGAAAACTCTATTTCTTGTAAAAGATGAAGCTTGGTTAATGGATACCACGTCAGCTTCTTGTATAATATGTTAGAGGTACTGGATGAAGATGAAACTCGGAAAAGATAAATTATTAATAAAGAAGGGAATGATCGGAAATATTAGTATTGAGCAAATTATTGTTGGAAGGACGCTGTGGCACCTTCGGGAAGCAGGTCAAAGGAAGAGAGTGGGTAGCCATTGGAGGGGCTAGAGATGTGCCTACAAGGCATGCGTAGAGACGTGCCTCCTGGGGGAGTCCTTCGGAAGAAGCAGCAACTTGGATGACCGGCCACCTCCTCCCCCTCCAGGTGTACTCGTGGTTGTGATGAGTGCGACAGTTCCCCCTCCGTTCCCGTTCGCATCATAGTTCGGGGGTCCTCGAGAGGGAGCCAGAGAGCAGAGAGACTCTTGGGCCGTCAGCAGACTGCCTCTGCAACGGCCAGCTTCGCCCATCTGGAACACAGCTCACGACAGCGATACGACAACCAAAGCTTGTCTGTGCATTCTACTTGGCTTGTTAGTGGACACGAACAGAGAACTCCTTCGTTAGCTCCTCTCGCAACCATCCTCATCTCACTCATTCTTTGCTTCTTCTTCACAACGTTGTTAGTGCTTCATTTTCACGGATATTTGTGCATACGTATTTACATACATAAGAGCGGCCTCCTCTGTCTCGTCGCTACTCCTCTCTCTCTCTCCTTCTCTCTCTCTCTCTCCTTCTCTCACGACCATCCTCTCTCTCTAACTCACCGATTGATTGGTGGTCTTCTACAGTATCGTGCGACGAATAGCCATTGCGCAAGAGTGCAAAGCAACCGCCTCCGGAAAGTAGCAGAGGTCAGGCAGAAGAGAACGACGTTCAGCATCTTCCCAGTTAGTACCAGGCAGTTCGCGATTACGGTGATCGCCGTTATTTCTCTCAAACATATACAATTTATTCATAAAATGAGCTCAGTTTTTAACATTTTTAAAGTCTCTCTCTTATGCTCTTTCTTTCCCCTTCTATCTCCCATCAGCTCTACCTCTCTCTCTCTCTCTCTCTCTCTCTCTCTCTCTCTCTCTTTCTCTGCCCCTCCCCTTCTGACGGTAGAAATGCTGTCTTTAGTCGGTTGCCGTAGTGATTATCAACTTCAATGATAAGGAATAGAATAGCGGAGGGTCCTTGGGTGAGGGAGAAGCAGGAGACAATTGCGAGAATGGCGCGGGAGAGACTCCTCTCCTGGCACTCGGAGCGCCGCGCCCCCGTGACACTCGCCTCCCGCACGAGGTGACGCTTAATCAGAGGCTTCTTCTCTTTCTTGGGAAATAGGTTTGTTAAGGAGGGAAAAGGCAAGTTAATGAACGACAGCGAAAGATTCAGTAAGAAAGAAAAAATAATAACAATAAAAGTGAGAACAAGGAAGCGAGAAAAAAAAGGAATGAAGATGTTAGTTTGTTATTCCAACCTGTCGATTACTTCGCTTGACGAGTCGAATGAGGGAGATGTTGATGGCAACAACCGCGAAGATTGGCAGAAGGACAGCGAACCACACGTTACTCATCGTCCAAAGCTCAAAGGAGCATATTACTGCTTTCATTTACTTTGAATCTTCTTCTTTTCTGCCAGCTAACATGCCATCCTTCATTGCTTGCTCTCAAAGTGGCCGTGCTAATGTCCCCCTTCCCTCTTCTCCGTACCAGGGGAGAGAGATACGTCACAGCATAATAAGGCAATTTTATGCAAAAGAATCGAAGATCTGTATGAGGCATTCGTGGTGTTTTCGTGCGTCCCTTGCTGGAGTGACCCATGAGGGACAGAGAAAGAGAAAGTGAGAGAGAGAGAGGAGAGAAGGAGAGAGAGAAAGAGAGTTAGAGAGAGAGAAAGAGAGTTAGAGAGAGAGAAAGAGAGTTAGAGAGAGAGAGGGACAGAGAGAATCTGATGGAAATGAAGGGAGGAAGAAAGAGAAAAGAATTTACCGGAAGGATGTCTTCGATGGCCTGCGGCAAACGGCGTGAAGGATCTGTTGTCCAGTTTGACGTCGCTGGCACGCACTTTCCGCGTAGCTGAACAGGGAAGAGAATTGAGAGAGTGAATGAGAGAAAAAGACGAATAACGAGCAAAGGAGAGAGAGAATGCTGTTGAGAGAGGGAGAGCAGGTAGAGGGAATAGAAGAGCAGGAGATACTTGCCTGGGTGCCGTTACACGATGGCTGGGTTAAGCATACGTGCATGAACTTGTGAACGCTGTAAGCAAATGTGAGTGAAATTAGAGACGAGGAGAGATTGAGAGGAATTAGAGAGCAGAGGGATGAGTGGGAAGGAGAAGAGGAGAAGGAGACGAAGAAGAACCTTGTTAGAAGAAGAGTCGCGGTCAACAACGCAACTGCGATCAGCGATAATTGCTTGCCCTATAAGAAGGATTTTATGAATGTAGAAAAGAGATGGAAAAAAGTCATCGAGACATAAAAGAAGATTGCTTATGTCAAAGGAGGAGAGAAAAGGAATCGAGAATACGAGATAATGGAGAACACAAGGAAAGATAAAGAGGAAAAGTAGATCATTGATGGAAATTCAAATTACCTGTTCATTCTTGAGAGAACGGAATGGAAACTTGATGATGAGTAACCGTTCTATGGAAATGGCCAACACGAACCTAAAAATCAAAGGCCAATTGTTTATGGTATGTACATAATATTGTATGTACATGCATATAATATTAGTATTAGTATTTTATGTAAACATGTTCAATTCTACTGTGATGTCGAAAGAAATAAAAGCTAAAAAGAGAGAAGAAGAAAGAATAACCAAATAGCGGCCGCGGAGAACCAGTTGGTGAGGAGGGCAAAAAGTGGTTTGGTGTCGAAGTAGAAGAGCCTGAAGGCGACTACGGTAGCAATGCTCTCGAAAGAAGCGAAGAACTGAGGGAGAAGGGCGACGAAGACGCAGCAGTCGCAGAGGGCCAGCCAGGCCAGCAATCGGTTCGCACTGACAAATTCTCTTTCTCTTCATTTCATATCATCCACAAGTTATCGCCGACACATTAATAAACCCAGCCAATTCAGCAAAAAAAATAAAGTAAAGACCACTGTGCCATAATTTTGGTAGAACAATTTTTTCCTTACATCCTTTGAACAAGAATATAGGATGCGCACTGAGGCGTTCATTAGCCATCGAGGATTTAGTATTATGTAGGATGAGGCATAATTAGCGCCTGGGGACGGGAAAGCAGCGTGGAGCTCCGGAGGCAAAACAACCCGAGCTCGATGGCAGGGCAGACATGCGACTCTTGTAAGGTTCTCTGTCTCCTTCTCTCCTTTCTCTCTCTCTCCCTCTCTCTCTCTCTTCCCATTTCTCTCTATTGAAACGTCTCCATAGAGCATATCTTTCTGTCTTTTCCGTTTCTAATACAATACAATACACAAAATAGTCACCGGTTGACGCTTGGTCCCTTGAGAAGAACTGCGAGAGTCAGAAAGTTGCCGATGATCACAACGATGAACTGAGCCGGGAAGATGATCTGAAGCAAGGGATTAAAAGGGAAAGAGAGAATGAAAAAAGAGAAAAAGAAAGTCAGAGAGAAAAAGAGAAGAAGACTTTCATGATTCCCTCGCCGGTGCCGTTTCCCCCAAGAACATCTTGCAAAATATTCACTCGCTGCTTATCGTAAAGAAAATTTATCTTTTATCTTTATCAGCAGGCATGAAATACGTTTCGAATCAAGTACAATAGGAAAAGAATAAACTTGTTACCATGAGCTGATGTTATAGGGCTGCTTCAGGGCTAGCCCATTAGAACAGAAAATGAGACAACAACAAGGAAGTAGATAAATAATGAGAAGGCATTTATGAAATTAAAAATAGTGTTGCGGACAAAGAGAGATAAATTTACAAAATTGAATTCGACATTGCTATGGAAAATTCGACCTTATTGTGGAAAAACAAGATGATGTGTGGTTTGTTCATCACTGAGCTACAACTTTAGAAACATTGTGTGCATCTTTCCAAATCTGTTATTTTGATGGAAAATCGCTTCATTTGAAATACTCCTGTCAATTTACACTGTTCTTGACAAGTTTGCAATCGCTGTATCCGGTGGGTGAATAATTTCTCATTCCCTTCCTCATTCTCTCTTTCTCTCTCTGTGTCCCTGTCTCTCTCTCTCTCTTTCTCTCTCTCTCTCTCTCTCTCTCTCTCTCTTTGTGTGTGTGTCTCTGTCTCTCTGTCTCTGTCTCTGTCTCTCCCTGCGTCCCTGTCTCTCTCTCTTTTTCTCTCTCTCTCTTTGTGTGTGTGTCTCTGTCTCTCTGTCTCTGTCTCTGTCTCTCCCTGCGTCCCTGTCTCTCTCTCCTCTGTGCTGAACTCAAATCGCTAGTCTTTCAGTCTCCAACATTGATAATTTCCTTTCGTTCTCTGCTTCTCCCTTTAGCCCTTCCTCTCCTTCTTCCTGCACTCTTAAATGTTGTTCCTCCTGGAGCCCCCTTCCCAAACCAGCTTCTTTTTTCAGGCTCAAAGGAAAATCGAGGTTCCCCGAGAATTTCCTCCACTTTGAGGCACAAGGAAGGCTGGAATTGCCACTGAAACAGGGAAAGAGAAAAGTTCAGCTGTCAGAGTAGCAAAGGGCGAATAGAGACTTCTAGCTAAGGAACCCAAAATCCGTGCACAAACTTGGATCTGTCATCAGCTATGCCAAGAAAGGAAAAATTAATAAGCCAAGTCTTCATATTTTCTAAGGTAATTCTTTATGTTGTTTACTATTCCTGAACTTCGAAGAGAAAAAAATGAAAAGCAATTCAGACATGTAGTGAAGTTGATTGAGAAAGAGAGAGTGAATAATGCATTCACAGACTCTGCTCCATAGACGGGGAAGTGGCGGGTGGCGAGTAGAGTAATACAGACAGAGGGACAGGTAAAGGAGAGAGACGGAGTGATAGAGAAACCGAGAGAGAAGAGAGAGAAGACGTGAGAGAAACCGAGAGAAAAGAGAGAGGGAGTGATAGAGTAACCGAAGAAGAGAGAGAAGAGATAGAGGGAGTGATAGAAAAACGGAGGTAAAAAGAGAAAAGAGAAAGAATGAGTGATAGAGAAACGGTGAAAGAGAGAGACAAGAGATAAAGAGAGAGGATAGAGAAACAGAGAGAGAGAGAAAGAGATAAAGCGAGAGCCTGGCAGCAGTCACATCACATGGCCGATTGCGCAGTTCAGTGGCGGAAGAACTAGCTTCCGGCTGTGCCACCGGGACATTCGACTTGGCCTCTCGCCCCGGAAGGATACTCATGCTTCCATCCATCAATTGCCTCTCCAAATCTTTCCCTCTATTCTCTCTCCTTCTTCTCTTTCTAATACTCTCAACTTGTCGACAATTCTATCTCGCTCTTGCACGCTTTCTCTTAACTCCTTCACTCCTCGTTCGACTTCTCCCTTCTCTCTTCAGGTTTTTGGACAAGCCCATTTATTGAGCTTGCAAAATTTCTTTACTGGAAGACATAACTTTAGTAAAGAAAACTGCAAAGAACGAAATGCAAGTCTCCCCTTTCAAAATCCGTCTTCATTCATCATTATCAATTGCAGTAACCCTTCCTTTTGATCTTCACCAAATTATTAGCAAAAGTATTCGAGTCTAAAAACTCGAAAGAATCCCGTCTAACAATTGAATTTTATTTTATTATTATTAGCTGAAAAAGATAGCAGAATTTGAATGATATGGCCAGCGTGCACTGATGCGCTTTTAATCTTCTCCACACGAGGAGCCCGTTCTGTCCTTAGGACGTAATCCAATGTTTGTGGCCAGAGGGAAAGTAACTTCACGGTGAACGGCAGTTTCCGCCAAAATGAGAAGACGACGAAGAAGAGAAGTAGAAGAAGATGGAGTGTCCACCCTCCCCCCCCCCCCCACCCACATCATAGAAATACACTCTTGAAGTAAGAGGGAGGAAGGGAGGATTTGGTGGTGGGAGCGAAGAGACAATGAAAGCCGAGAAAACAGAGAGCAGCCAGAAAAGGGAATACTTATGGCAACATACTCAGATGCATGGGAAATATGATTGGAGGAATAACGAGAATTCCCTTTGCATATCAGAGATAATGAGAGAGAAGAGGAATATTATAAAGATCGTGTGAGAGAGGTTATTCTTAGAGAGTAAGATACCAAGAGTGAGAGGGCGAGAATGAGTGAGAGTGAGTGAGTGAGAGAAGGAGAAAGAAAGATATTATTATAGAAATCGTGGGAGAGAGTAAGAGAGAGTAAGAGATAGTGAGATAGTAAGAGAGAGAGAGAGAGAGAGAGAGAGAGGGCGAGAATGAGAGAGAAAGTAAGCGAGATTTGTGAAAGAGTAGGTGAGTAATAGAGTTGGAAAGTACAAGAGTTATAGAGTTAGAGAGAGAGAGAGTCAAAAAGTATGAGAGTAAGAGAGTTGGAGAAAGATGAATATAATGAGAGAGAGTGAGATTGGGCTGGTCACATAGGAGTGACAGTTTTGTCGGGCATCACAAGTTTGGATTAACAAGCAGCTGCTTTCGCTTCTTAGGATTATTTTGGCACCAGTCATCTCAGTTTATCGGAATTCTGATTCCAAAACTCAGCACGAATTACCCAAGAGAAAAAGCATCTGAGAGGTATTGTAAGAAGAAGGCATCGCCTTTCAGATAGTAACTCACCAGGACAGCCATAATTATTGTGTTTGGTTATAGTCGAATGGCTCTGACTGATAATACTAAGCAACCAACTCGCCAATTTCCGTGCCGCAAGAATCAAAACCATTCATCGTTCTATGATTTCATATATGTATGTACATACATGCATAGATATGTACTATAGACATATGTAGAAGGAAGAAAAGTAAATTAAGGCTAATTTCTTTACTTTTAGCCGATTGAAAATGATTGTCCCGCTTCTAAAGAGAGGATCATTCTTGAAGAAGTGAAATATGAATGATGGTAGAAAAGTGACAGAGATCTTGCCTGATAAAGGAATGGCTGCAGCCCCCCTCCGATGAGACTGTTCACTTGCTGCTGAGGATTGAAGCAACGATCAGAAGGCAGAGGCGGCTTGCTCATTCTTCAAACAATCATTTTTCAAATTCTACTTCTTTCCGTTTTAGATCAGTTGATACGAAAATATACAAATTTCTTAGGGGGAAAAACAAGACATGCTTTGCATAGGTGACTTATGAAGATAGAAATGGGATTTTGCAATTGGGAAGCTCTTCTTTTTGAAAAACAGAAATGAAGCAATGAAGAGAAATAAAGTGAATTGGATAGAAAGGAAGCCTTTGAACAGGATCCTTCAAATTATGCACTCAAATATGTAACAGCTTTGAAATATTCAACAATATCCGAATAACAATGCATCGCAAACGGGGATCTTAATTCCGCATGCCACAATTCGCAATAACTACCACTTTTTTCGCAATATTTATCTTTGTTACTTACGCTACCAGCACATCTGCTTTAAATCCATGAAAAAGATTCAGTTAATGTTTAATTAGAAATACATACATATGTATGTGCATTCATCTTGAATTCTTTTCCGGTCTTTCACATTTCAAATGCAACCTTTCGAAAACATGAAGCCTGTGCAGCAAAGATGTTCCTTTTGGCTTTTGTGCCTCAAGAAATTTTTATTTTAGCGGAATTAAAAATGTTACAGCTGAATTTTAATCTTACATTTTCATTTCATAACTAAAGAAACGAATACTTAGATGCCAATGATCAAGGATCGAGAACTTGCATAGAATAACAAGATGCTGAACGTAAAGACATGTATCCATAGAGGACAAGCATGCCCGCCACTTGATACCACGAGAGCTCTAAGAAGAAGCCTCCGCTCTCTCTCTCTCTCTCTCTCTCTCTCTCTCTTTCTCTCTTTCTCTCTCGCTCTCTCTCCCTCTCTCCCTCTCTTTCTCTCTCTTTCCCTCTCTAGTTCAAGCCACACTTCACAATACTCATACTCTGGTTCGCTTTCTCAGTAATCGTCGCTCTGTTTCTCTAACCAATCTCTTCATCTTCTATCTCGAGGTAACCTCCTGCCTGGGGCAGCAAAGGAGGAGAATGGTGAACATGCGAATGCCCGCCCCTTACTCTTCCCCTAGTCGGTTCCACTTCTCTCTCTCTCTCTCTCTCTCTCTCTCTCAACTTCAACTGTCCTTCTTTTTCTTCTCTCTGGAGTTTCAGATGTTCGCAGACAGCGTGGCTAGAGTGATTGAATGGCCCCTTGGCGGTTCCTTGAGATGTATTCAGGTTTTTTTTGCAGCATGGAGTCTTCTTTGTTTGCACTTAGAAAAAGCACCTAAACAAAATGTGATAAAAGGGGGCGAAGAAGATGTAGATTTTAGCGTCAATTCGTTTCTTCCCGAATTCACGAGATTCAGCCTTACATTGGAGAGTTAAAAACATCGCTCAGTTGGTTTTGGGTCAAAAAGAATGAATGTACAAGGGAGATAAGGAATGCTGAATGATATTCTGTCGCCGGCTGAAGGGTCAGCGGATATATGAGGGAAAGAAGGGGCAAGTGATACTCAGGAGGGAAGGCTGGCAGCTGTGTCCGGGGATGCGCGCGCACTTTTACAGCAGAGGAAGAGTATAAAGTGGCACGGAGAGTAGGAAGTAAGAGAGAGAGAGTGAGAGAGAGAAAGGGAGAAGAGAGTGAGAGAGAAGGGGAGAGAGGGATAGAGATGTTGAGGGAATATGGGTTGATGGCAAGAAAGGCAATCTGCAACATTGTCCGGGTGGTAGGAGCCCCAGGGCGTTCTTATCTCCCAACTTGCTTCATTACTCCACTTCGTCCTTTTAATGGCCGAGTGCAGAGTGGAGATGCGTTCACTTTTTCGGCCGTCGGCTGTGCCATCAATGCCTTTTTTTCGGTTTCCCCTGCCCTTTCCTCCCATTCCGCTCCTTCCTTGTTGCCACCCCTTCTCAACCATGTACCATTTACCATCCGCTCCCTCTCTCCTTGCCTTGCATTCTCTCCCTCTCTCTCTCTCCTTTCTCTTTTGCTCTCTCTTTATAGCTTCGCGCTCGAGGCATCGTTTGCAGAGTGAAATGCCGTCAGCGGGCTGCGCAGGGATGACCAGCATGCAGCACATCATTGATAGGTGATGAGCAGCCAGAGCAAGATACTCATTTATTCTTCATTCACACGTGTTTAGCATTACTAAGCATGGAGTGAGTGGGGAACCCGGGAGTGGACTCGTTCGGGCTATTTTCAGCGACTACGACAGTACATGCATATATTGTGATCACGTTCCAAGACACATATATAAACATATATTTATATGTACATATGTATGTATGTTGTTTGTTTATCTACAGAGCAAACGTAAATTGGTTGACAACAGGCTATATTTATCTATGAATGTATGTATGTACATGGAGAGGATGTAAAAGCATAAGATGTCCCTTATTGACTATTTTGCAGATACGAGTCGGAGGAAGACGAGTACGTGCGGGAGTTGGAGTGCATGAGGCAGTCGCTGAACAGCAATGGCAAGAAGCCAGCCACTGCTTCTTCCTCTTCGCAGTGCAGC
>CALZFC010000015.1:6220000-6247500 GCA_945643635.1 Allodiplogaster sudhausi
TCGACTCGGCGCGGCCGGCTGGTTCAGCCGCCTCAAGAAGACCGCCGCCACTGCCACTGGCGGTAGCAAGCCGTCTGCTTAGTCTTGGCATAAGGACTTGTCTTGCGATTGCCTTCCGGCTCAAACAATCAGATTACTTCTACCTCGAGCATTTATAAAAGAAGTGTCTTGTGGTTCAGATCTTTTATTCCGATTCCTCTCGGCCTAAAGCGGATTCGGCAGCTATTTATGTTTATTTATATATTTAAATTATGTTGCAAAAAAAAATTAAATAAAAACGATCTGTTGTTCACGCAAGCTTGAGATATGCATGTTGTGAAAAATGATATGACCTCCTGTCAACTTCAGACATGACTTTATCAAACTTGGGTAATTAAACCACTTCAATAATAATCAAAGAATACAGGAAGAAAAGAAAGAAATGTGCAATTGACTCTTCCAACAGTTTAAATACTTTTATGCTTTAAAGCATTAGTTGTAATCTCTCGTCCTCGCCAGAAAAGGATAGATTACAAGGTATTCTCGCTCTCACCAAAAGCTCTCACCACAAAAGCGCCAGATATCGTACGGCGAGACGCTCTCGCCAGCAAACTCTTGCTGTATCTCTCACGAGTCCTCCGGGACTCTTTTATCTCTCTCGCCTAACTCTCTCGCTGGTCGTACTCCTTTCTCAATCCTTCTTCCTTATCCTCACTCCTCTTCCGAACACCGCCGGAACCTGAAAGGAGGGGGACAGAGGGAACGACGACCAGCGGCAGATATCCGAGAGTCTGGAGATGAAGTAGTTGCGATGCGGGAAACCAGAGAAGAACACGCATTAGTTGTAATCTCTCGTCCTCGCCAGAAAAGGATAGATTACAAGGTATTCTCGCTCTCACCAAACTGGCCTCTCACAAAAGCGCCAGATATCGTACGGCGAGACGCTCTCGCCAGCAACCTCTTGCTGTATCTCTCACGAGTCCTCCGGGACTCTTTTATCTCTCTCGCCTAACTCTCTCGCTGGTCGTACTCCTTTCTCAATCCTTCTTCCTTATCCTCACTCCTCTTCCGAACACCGCCGGAACCTGAAAGGAGGGGGACAGAGGGAACGACGACCAGCCGCAGATATCCGAGAGTCTGGAGATGAAGTAGTTGCGATGCGGGAAACCTGAGAAGAACACGTAGAACACAGGAACTCGAAACTGTTTATTCACGGGTAGGAGGGGGTTTATATAGGGATGGAAGATGTAGTCCTTTACGGACAATGGGATGTACTCTGGGAAGGATGATGCAGGTGTAATTATTCCTAATTCCACTTGAATCCCAAAGTCACGTAGTTTACTTATATACACATAACTCCACAACAGCATTGGCGAGCGAAGGTTCTCGACTTTATTAATATGTCGAGAGATAATGTGAATGGAAGAGGAAAAGGAAAATTTATCGTCGGACACGGATCTAAAAATGATATCAAAGTAAAGAAAAAGGGCGGGAAGATGGAAATTCATTTGGGTCTGGAAAATGAAATAGACTCGGCGTTCGCAGACACCTCAAAGGAATCGATTGTGTAGGCAGTGCTTGCAAAAGCTATCGTATATTTTGTTGATATCGTTCACTTGCCTATTTCTCTGAATGGAATGATAGAAGATAGAAGGAGAGAAGAATCCTTGATCGAATTAGTCAGTCATGATTAGAAATATGGAAGACATTTGAAGGAAAGCGTGTAGAAAAATGAAAACATTTGACGGAGAAGCGTGCAGAAATCATCAATCGGAGTAATCCAAAGTGAAGAGAGTGAGAGAGAAGAGATAGCGATAGGCAGAAAGGAAAATCGAATGGGGAGGGTGAATATTTGATTAGACTGCCGTGAATGGTTGATGCTCCATCAATTTCGGCAGACGGCACATTTACACGTTTTTGTTAGCTTGTCCTTTTCAAACAGTGAGCGAGCCCTTTTGGCTTTTTCTCGCCTCGTTTCACCTTTTTCATCTCTCTCTCTCTCTCTCTTCCTCTTTCTCTCTCTCTCTCTCTCTCTCTCTCTCTCTTCATCTCTCTCTCAATCTCGCTCTCTCACTTCCTCTCTCTCAATCTCGCTCTCTCTCTCTCTCTCTCTCTCTCTCTCTCTCTCTTCCTCTCTCTTGATCTCTCTCTCAATCTCGCTCTCTCTCTCTTCCTCTCTCTTTCTCTATCTCTCTCTCTCTCCATCTCTCTCTCAATCTCGCTCTCTCACTTCCTCTCTCTCAATCTCGCTCTCTCTCAATCTCGCTCTCTCTCTTCCTCTCTCTCGATCTCTCTCTCTCAATCTCGCTCTCTCTCTCTCTCTTCATCTCTCTCTCTTCCTCTCTAATGTCATCATCATGGCTTTCTCGCCCTGCTTCCCTCCTTTAGTGTTTGAAGTTTGATAAGGGAAGCAGCGCAGAGCAGAAGTGCCTTCCTTCTTTGTGTTCTATCAATCATCTCACTTCGTCACACAACGTGGAAGTACTCCTGCAATCCGTACAAATGGGAAAAAAATTTCACGTCTAAAATAATAATAAAAATGCACTACCAAGTGTTCAGTTTTTTTTATCCAGACCTTCTACCTTCGTTCGTTCTATTTCAAATTGTTGTTGATTTCTAACATGAGAGCTATAGAATTCGAGACTAACGATAACCCCGGTTCTACAGGCGGAGGCTAATCCTGTTAATATTTTACAGCCGACTCCTTCTAATCGCATATGAATCGAATCTGCAGAGGGCTTGGCAGGCTTTGCTTCATCGTTTTCCTCATGACCTTTCCTCGATTGTTGTTGCTTCAGCTCCATCGCTCCTCTCTCTCTCTCTTTACGTCTCTTTTTTTCCTTTTTGTCTTCTAAACGTTTATTCCTAGCTAAACAAGCGTTGCGCGCAAGAGTGCAAAAGAGCTAGCCAGACAACTCATTAGCAACACAATCTCTCTCTCTCTCTCCCTCTCTCTCTCTCTCTCTCTTTTGCTCTCTTTCTTTATTCCTTCTTTCTTTCTCTCTAATTCTCCTCGTTCTCTCCACCACCCACCTTTTCCCTCTTCTTTTCTTAACGCCCTCATCGCTGTCTTCGAGGGTTGACGAAGCAATAAACAATACGCGAGAGTGCCATTCCTTGTTATCTCGAGTATTATCTGCATCTTTCGCACTCTTTGCCACTTTCTTCACTTCAAAAAGCGTTCTCTACCAAGCTCCCGATTTCTCTCTCCTCCGAACTTTTAATCATGAATTTCAACTTTAAGTAGCATACACAGGCCCCCTCTTTTCTTCATTGAAATCGCGTTACATTTGAATAGTTTTTATCATAACATGTATAAGAGCAGCGAAGTGCAAAGCCTGAACGCAATAGGGGCTGTCTTCCACTTACCCTTCTCTAGCAATTACATATGTCTTACCCTTAGTTTTCTCGCTCTCGCTCTCTCTCTCCCTCTCTCTCTCGCTCTCTATCTCTCTGTCTCTGCCTCTCTCTCTCACTCTATCAGTCTGTCTCTCGGTTTTTCTCACGATGGCCCTTGCCTAATCTATTTCTGACTCGCTGTCTCTCCATTCTTCGCATGCTGTTGCATGATCAGTAAGAGACAGTCACTGAAACACGCTCCCAGTTTTCTTCAGTGCGCTTTCTCTCTCTCTCTCTCTCTCTCTCTCTCTCTCTCTCTCTCTTTTTTTTTCTCTTTTTCTTTCTTTCTTTCTCTGTGCTTCTCCGTTTCATCTTCTCTCTCTCTCCCTCCTCTCCTTTTTGATCACTATACCACCGTCTCCTACTGTTAATCTCACTTTCAACGAATCCTTCATCTTCTCCTTCATCCCTTCTTCCTTTTTTTCAACAAGTCTTTCTTGAATGGTTGGACTCGCGTGGTTTCCCTTGTGACAATTTCTTCCACTCGTGTCTGATTTCTACTCCTTTCCTTTTCTTTCTTTATTCCATTTTCATTTCCTTTTGGGATAGTTACATACAGTCCCGCCCAACATTGTTAGGTCCGAAATTAATCCGATTAATTAAATTAATTTAAATAATTCAAACTGGAATTGCGAAGTGCTGAGGACATGCCGTGCGATTTCGTCGGAGGGTTTTATGTCTTTTTTCATTGCGCATAACCCTGGAAAAACCATTTTCCAAAATATGCCGTAATGACAAAGATCTGACTATTTGACGAAGCTACGCTGTTTAGCGCAATTTTTTGCGAGGTGTTTGGCTGAAAAACGAGCAGGCTGAATCCAGCAGCCAAACTACAAACAACAAATTAGAGTGAAACTTATTTTGTTTGAGTATCTTACTTTGTTTTGCTTGAGCTTCTTATCTTATTTGGGTATAAATGATTAAAAAAATGGAAAATAATATTTTTTGTTGCGAGCAAAAAATTTACTCTTGAAGAGCATCGAACACCGGACCTTGAGATTCCAAGTCAAACGCTGTCGCAATACACCACACGCAGCTTGAAAACGGAGTAATGTACATTTTCTATCCTGAGCAGACCCGACCAAAAATCAACAAAAAATGCAGGTAATAAAAAAAGAGGTCGAAATAAGAGGAGAGGAGGAGAGATAAAACGAGACTGAGAGAGATATACCGAAAGAGAGGAAGAGAGAGAGAATGACAGAGAAAGAGAGGAGGGGATATATTGAAAGAGTGAGCGAGATTGAGAGAGAGAGGGAGAGAGAGATTATGTGTGAACGAGAGAAAGAGAGAGAGAGAGAGAGAGAGAGTGAGAGAGAGTGAGGCTGCGGTAATGTGATAGGAAAGGTACATTCCATCGCTGTCAAGCTGAGTGTGGTGTATTGCGACATCGTTTGACTGGGAATCTTAAGGTCCAGTGTTCGATGCTCTTCAAGAGCGAATTTTTTGCTCGCAACAAAAAATCTTATTTTCCAATTTTCTAATCATTTATACCCAAATATGATAAGAAGCTCAAGCAAAACAAAGGGAGATACTCAAACGAAATAAGAAGTGCTGAGAAAGTTTCACTCTAATTTGTTGTTTGTAGTTTGGCTGCTGGATTCAGCCTGCTCGTTTTTCAGCCAAACACCTCGCAAAAAATTGCGCTAAACAGCGTAGCTTCGTCAAATAGTCAGATCTTTGTCATTACGGCATATTTTGGAAAACGGTTTTTCCAGGGTTATGCGCAATGAAAAAAGACATAAAACAATCCGACGAAATCGCACGGCATGTCCTCAGCTCTTCGCAATTCCAGTTTGAATTATTTAAATTAATTTAATTAATCGTATTAATCGGATTAATCGTATTAATTTCGGACCCAACAATGTTGGGCGGGACTGTACTTGTATCAATAAATTTGCCCAATAAAGGTGCCAGCTTGGAATTGGTTGGTTGGTGGGTGAAGGCTCTGTATGATATGGTAAGAGAACGGATGACAGAGAAAGAGAGAGAAAGCACGAACGAGAACAAATAATCGTGTCAGGCAAAAAAGGCTTTAAAGCATAAACCAAGCTCTTCAGAAAGCTGAGCAGAGAGAAGCGGGGGCCATTGTGTCAGTGACGAATCAATCTCTGAGTAATCTGCTATTTCTGCGTGTTCAATAAAGAGCCACCCTTGAACTCAGATACATTCTCAGGTGTCAATCACACTGGCATTCACAGACTATTGTTTCAAAAATATATATTGGGAGCATTGTGTAAAGCTTGACTTTATAAATCGAATCTCGCGCTGTGAATGACTGAGAATATTGAGAATTAACGGAGGAGAACTTGTGAATGGATCTTCCCATTCCATACGTATCCTAGCTGCCTTTCCGTCCCCTCATTAGTGTACTTGTAGTGGGCAGGCCAACTCTAGTATTACTCATTCCATTATGTGCCATGTTGCACACAAGAAAAGAAAGCGTTGAAAACTACGCTTTTGGCTACGGTTTGAATCGTCATAGAAAATCCTAACGGTTAGGACCGTAGGAATCGGGTCATTTCAAAGCGTTGGTTTGAAAGCGTTGGGTAAGAAAGCGTTAGAAGCCCTCGGTGAGGGCAAAGCGTTGAGACTAACGCTTTCGTCTCATCATCGCACCTGCACCGTCCACCGCCTAATTCTCGCTCATTTATCACTCTCTCTCTCTCTATCTCTCTCTCTCCCTCTCTCTCTCTCTCTCTCTTCTATCGTCTCTGCCTCCACCATCCTCCGGATCAGGTTTTGCTAATTATCTCACTTTTGCGAACAGCATATTTAACTGTTTTCGGCCCTTCTGTGACCAAAACAACAGTTAAATAGAATAAAACTAAAATAAAGTTCGCAAAAGTCGATTAATTAGCTAACCTGTTATCCGTTGCGATGTAGGGAGTCGTTGTCGTCGCTTGAACCTAGAGGTAGACAGAGAGAGAGAGAGAAAGACATTTTGCTCCTGACCGAACCCGAACCACCACCCCCCGCGCGCAATTTTCCCACGTTAACCACCAGGCCACCAACCCACCCAAGAACCTTCCGGCATTGGATAACCTAGTGATAGGGCCCCCCCAGGTCATTTGTGCACAGATGTTCTTCTCTCTCTCTCTCATCTTTCTTTCTCTCTCTCATCTCTCTTTCGTTCTCTCGCCTCTCTTTCTCTCTCATCTCTTTTCTTCTCCCTCTGTCCATGTCTATTAATGATACTAAATGTTTTTTCGAATAATTAACACTACAAATGTAAAACAAAGTGGAAGATTTGTGTTTCGCCTTCATTCACAGCCTGTTAATTGTAAGTTGTTTGAGATGCGTGAGAACGGTAATTTGCATAGTAATAGTTGCTGAATGTGTGCTAATGAGCGAAATACTTTGCGATTATACATGCACTCATTGTCTTGCTCACTGCGGAGAGGGAGAGAGAGAGAGACAAAGAGAGAGAGAGAGAGAGAGACAGAGACAGGCACAGAGAACGACAGACAGAGAAAGAGAGAGAAGGAGAGAGAGAGAGAGAGAGAGAGAGAAAGAAGGCGAGAGAGAGAAGAAGGCGAGAGAAGGAAAGACAGATGGATACAGCATTTCAAGTGGGGTCGGATGCGATCGATCAGCATGCAGTGCCGAGAGACAGAGAGAGAGAGAGAGAGAGCGAGAGAGAGAGAGAGAGAGAGAGAGACAGAGGAAGAGAGAGAGAAAGAGAGAGAGAGACAGAGGAAGAGAGTGAGTAAACAGTGGTTATGTTAGGCGACGAAGAATATAACGAAAAAAAAAAACATATGTCTTCGTCTTAGTTTCCATTATTATTTCTTTTCTTTTCTTCTCTTTTTACTTCTCATTTTACCACGTGTGTTACATCTAGTGTTCCATGTTACACCGTATAAATTGAAAAAAAAATTGAAGAAAGTGATTGTAGGGAATAAAATTTTCAAGCCCTTACGACTCAAGCTCGATATTACAGTTTATTTTTGTGTGAGTACAGGAAATAACAATCCTTCAAACAGAACAAGAATGCAACATTTACAAGCATAGGGAGACTTATTCACAGATTTAAAACCCGGTACACATCTAACAACGGCATTTTTTTCTGAAATAGAATAAATATAGGTCAAAAAGAACAAGGAATTTTTTACAGAAATTAGTCAAACAACGACTAGTAGACAGAAAAACTGAGCGAGGATTAATTCGTACGAGGTAAAAGTTCAACCCTTCCACGATGAGTGAATTCTAAAGCAAAGCACATAGAATATAAGATAGTCAACAAAGTTAAAATTAGAAAAATAGAAATAAGTGAGAAGGCCACGATTTCTATCCTTCACTGTACAATTTCGCTGTATAACTAGGCTCCATTCACTGTACCAGACGAAAAGAGGGTATTGATCCGCCTTGCTAACACATTTGCCGTATTCGATTTTGGCGCGTAGGTCGGAACTTGCATGAGCAGACAGAGAAAGCCCCAAAGGTCAGCGACTTCCTTGTCGAATCGAAGATGAAAGAGGAAGTGAGTAGCTTATTCAGCTACGTCAAATTAACAATATAAACAAAACTAAAAGAGTTGGAGACCAAAAAATATCACGAAATTAAATACATATTTAGTGTGTCATATGATTTCAATACTTATCAGAAAACAATTTTCCGGCCGCAGAGTATTTCTAACGCTTTCCAAAACCCAAAAGCTTTCAATCTCCATTAATGTGACTAAATGTTTTTTTTTCTTTTCCAAATCATTAACACGACGAATGTTAGACAAAGTGGAAGAGTTAACAACCTGTTAAATAAGAGAGACAGTGAAGAGAGAGACAGAGAGAGAGAGAGAGAACGAGAGAGACAGTGAAGAGAAAGTGAAAGAGAGTGAGAGAGACAGTGAAGAGAGAGAGAGAGAGAGAGAGAGAGAGAGAGAGAGAGAGAAAGTGCAAATGATAGTGGTAATGAAGAGAGAAGCCGATCGCAGATAATTTTGGGAAGCGTACTCCGCAACGCTTTGCAATGAAAAGCGTTGCGATCAACGCTTTGCAAAGCTGAAAATCGTTGCGATCAACGCTTTGCAAACCTGAAAAGCGTTGGGGGGTCTACGCTTTCCAAAAAGTCGGCCGAGGCGCCTCTAAAAGCGTCATTCTCAACGCTTTCAACCCCAACGATATGGCCAAAACGCGTTCTCAACGCTTTATTTTCTTGTGTGTGCTTAGTGGTTGTTCATATTATGTACAGTGAATATTCATAGTTCATTATGCCACGTAGTCTTTGTCATTGTTGGTTGTTCTAGGCTATCTCTAGTCAGTGTGAGTAGTCTCCCGCCTAGAGAGCGGTCGAGTTCCTGTTTCCTCCTGCATTGCTAGCAGTTGAGTGTCTTTCGTCGTGAGTGTTGCTGTGGTTCAAGAAGATAAACCTCGATAACCCTATCCCTCCCGTCGTTTCTTGCATTCTAAACGACAGAACCAGGAGCGTTGTGCTTCTGGTTCTGTCGTTTAGAAAAATACTAACATCTTTAATTTCATGTTTTTTTTTGTTGTTGTTCGAATTGTAGTAGTCTCCCCTTGGTAGCTCTTCCTGAGCTCCCTCGTTCCCTCACACTTCTCAGGCCCTTGCTTTATTACAAACTGGATGCTATAGGTTTTATATTTATTTCCTTTTGCGGCCAATTGTCTCAAGTTTACTGTCGTCTTGCATCGCTTCCAACTTTTGTACGTTTGCATAAGCATGAGGTGTGGCAATAATCGGATTGCTTATTGCGGAAGGAAACATGAAGTGATTCCCATACATCTATCAAGAGATCTCTGCAATGTGGCTGTTCTAACTCCGTCTCTCTCTCTCTGACTCTCTCTCTTTATTTCTCTCTCGCTCTCTCGCTGTCTCTCTTTCCTTCTCTCTCGTCTCTATCTTTCCTCTATCTTCGTTCCTCAGCCATGCGGCAAGCGCGTGCTCTGGTGGCGTGCATGGCGGGAGTGGTGCTTCTTCTCCTCTTCGTGGACATCCGCGACCTCTCGCTCTACTCGAGTGTGCGTCGCCAGCTTAACGTACTTCTTTCTATTTCCAGTATTAATCTTCTGCTTTTGGATGATAATTCGAATCCCTGTAGCTTGGTGTTTATCTACACAAGCATGCAAACATCTCTTCTTCTTTTATAGATACCGAAGATTTCTGAAGTGCTTCTACCAAAGGATTTCTATGACGAGAAGAAAGAAATGGATAACGGCGTGGGTGGTGAAAAAGAAGATAAAGAGGAAAGCAAGCGAGATCAGACGCTCCTCTTCCCACAAATCAAGAAGACTTCTGCGGATATTGAGGTCATATTTTTATTTACCTTAATCACTAAATATGAAGCAAACACGGGAATTGGTGCGGTTTTAAAATAAACATTCTCTGTGTCCATTTACAAGAAATGTTCAGGTGGACGGGCATACCATTCAAATCTCGAAGCAGTCGGCATATGAAGAGAAGCCGTTGAAAGTCTCTATTTTGCTTCATTCCCATGTTGACCCTGGTTCGAGTTTCTTCACTTCATATTGCTCAAGTTGTATGTGCAGCTTCATGTCGTCAATTTGTCCTGATTTTAGGCTGGCTGGAGACGTTTGAGGAGTATTACACGGGGAAGGTTAACAGAATCTATGTATTATTGTGACAATATTTATTATGAAGTGTGCAGATATTTTAATGTAAATTAGCTTTCTTTCTATTATAAGCTATTATTGTTTGGGTCCGCCACATCCTGGATCTGGCTGTGAAGTGGCTGACTGCAGAGCAGCGTCTCCGCTTCATTTGGTCAGAGACTTCCTTCCTCGAGAGATGGTGGAAAGACGCCAGTGAAGAGCAGAGAAGCCAAATGAAGAAGTCAGTTAGTTATTCACGGGGGAAGAATTGCCTTCAACTTAAATTAGTTTCACTCACGATATATACATATTTCTTCATATGTTTTCCTGTGTTTTCCTGTAGCAAAGCAGTAGAATCTTTCCTTGAGATTGGTGTCGTCTGGCCATCTCGAAGTGTGTGGAGGGGCTTGGGTCATGACTGACGAGGCCACTCCGCACTTCTCTGCCTCCGTTGATAACATCATCGAGGGGCAGCGGTTCGTTCTGTTTACTTTCATCATTATCATATGAAGCTTCTTTTTATACTTGTATTAAAGAGTGGACAAACCTTGTAAATTACAAGTATATTGCTTAGGTATGTGGACTCGATCCTGTCTGTCCGTCCAAACGTGTCATGGTCAGTAGATCCTTTCGGACACGGCCTAATGATGCCTTCTCTTCTTCCTCTGGCCGGAGTGCGGAGGATGGTCGTGGGCCGACTGAATGACATGATCAAGGCTAAGATGCGCGAGGCCATGACAATGAGATTCAACTGGAAACAGCCGTACTCCACCGCGGTCTGACTTCTCAACAGTTGTTTGTGTTGTAAAAGGGGGACTTTTATAGGATGGAAAGACGAGCGTGGAGCCTTCGTTCGTGAACACTCTGCCCTATCTCTACTACACAACTCGCAACGGCTGCGGCCCTCAAGACAATGTAGGTCAGACAGGCACGGAAGGTACGGGTCATACAAATTCTTCCGGTTTGAGAGTACACCAAATCCGCGTTGCGCCCGTTTCATGCGTCGCGGCTAGGCACAGCATATAGCTCTCCTCCAAATGCATCGATCGAAGTGATTTAAACTCCCTCCTAAAGTTACCGTAATATGTGGTCATTAATTTGAAAATTTAGGTAACTCCCTCCAAAAGTTACCGTAATATGTGGTCATTAATTTGAAAATTCTGGCAACTGGCAATTTGCCAGCAATTTCACCTTCGCTAAGGATTTTGAAGTTCCGTTACGTTTGTGTCACACAATACGATTGTGGAAAACTTAAGAAATTTACAGTTCGACGCACCAAAATTCTCTCAAACCGGAAGGGGGTACCCTCCGTGGACAGGCAAGATCCAGAAGAGGGACGAGGATTGTCTTGTCATTTAAGAGTAATTATGAGTAGAGAGAGAGAGTGTTTGTATGAGCAGGTGTGCTGCAAGTACCACGTGGGCCCATCAGCCAGTTACTGCGGGGGCACCATTCATCAGATAAGCAACGTCGCCCAGCAGTTCGCTCTTCTCTTCTCACTATTCTAAGCAGTCGTTTATTTTGATTTTAACTGAAAATGGTTGACTTTGAGTGCGGAAGAACTGCTCGGCCAGTACCGCCAAGTGCAGCGACTCTACAACACGGAGGACATTCTCATCACGGTGGGAGACGACTTCTACCTCACCAAAGAGGTCAGGCTATTCAGCTCAATTATGTACATAGTTTCACGCATAAGCTTATTTTAAAAAGTCTACTCTTTCAGGGAGACTGGAAAGAAGTTGTCGAAGTTTACGGAGCGATTGCTGACTACCTCAATAAGACGCCGTCCCTGAAGGCTAAGGTATATTTTATAAGAGAGAAGTAGAGAAAAAGAGTTATGTACATAGAGAGAAAGAGAGTAAAACAGAGGGACAGAGAGAAGGAAGAAAAAGTGGAAAATAATGTGCGATTGAGATGGTATTCTCAACGGTGTCGGAGTTCTTTGCCCGTCTGGGGGACGAGCCTCAACGTGCCCCGACGCTCTCTGGAGATTTCTTCCCGTACACTCAGAACGAGCGTTCCTCTCAGACGTGGTGGACTGGTTACTTCACTCACCGGCCATTCTACAAGAGAGTCGGAAGGTTGCTCGAGGTCAGTCGCTGAGTTGGAGAATAAATGAACTTTCCTTAAAAAGGAACTTTTTTGATAAAGAAAATTAATATAAACCTAAAACGTCCGTTGTGTTGCCAGTGGAAGCTGCACACCTTCGATGTGCTGAACGTGGTGTCCCGCTCCGCTCGTTTGAACTCCTCCCTCTCGACCGCCCGCCGTGACATCGCTCTCTTTCAACATCACGACGCTATCACTGGCACCAGCAAGAAGCATGTCATGGATGACTATTTCAAGAGGTCTCGTCTCGTCTCTCTCTCCCTCTCTCTCTCTCTGTGTTGAAGAGAGAAAGAGTGTGTTTAGACTGAGGAGTGCGCACAGAGTGATCTCATCTGAGCAGGCAGCAGCCCTCTCCGTCTTCTCCGGAGTGGCCTCCGACTCTCTCACGAGTGTCAGTCTCGACTTTGGCTCCTTCTTTTAGTATCATCTCTATCCGTGCTCATTGACCCCTCCTCATTTTGCTTCCTTCAGTTGGATGAGACTCCAACGGACGACAGCGTCCAGATGCCGCCCGATTACGTCATTCGTTTGTCTGAGAACAAAATGTCAGTACTTACATTTATGATGTATGGGGCTTCCTTTATTTAAATAAACGTTTAACAAATTATTAAGATAAGCTCTAAAAAGGTTGATTAACATTTATGAATAAAAAAAAGGGATAACGAGGATTACAGAGTGTTCCTGCTCATCTTCAACCAGCGCACTGACTCGTCAAACAGCAAGATCCGCGTGGTGGTGGATACAGAGAGCGTGCGAGTGGTGGACGAGAAGGGGCAGGAAGTGGCCGGCCAGATCAGCCCTCTCTTTCTGCCACGCAACACTCTGCCAGAGAAAGGGCTCTTCGAGGTGCTATCATTCCATGGAAATGTTTACCAATACTGAGAGGAGAATATTGTTTAGGTCATTTTTGTTGCTCGCGTTGGTCTTCTCAACGTAACGACTTTTACTGTTGAAAATCAGAAGTCATCGCTGATTCGACCCGCAGAAATCTATAGGTCTGTTAAATATATGTACGTCTCGTAGTGAGTAATTGTTTGAAAATGTCATTTTGCAACGCACTGCTCACAAGCATGCACACATTCAGCAATTCAATGGACGCCAAGTTCAAACCGCTCTCCACGAACAATGTTGAATTCAAGAACGACCGTTTGACTCTCAATCTTTCAGCAGGCGACGTTTCAGTCAGTCTTTTCTTTGTTATTCATTTTAAATTTTTATTATTCAGTAAGATTTTGTTTTTATTTTTAACTTTTGAATAGAAAAAGAGTGGTGCCCTTAGAACATTGTGCTGGATGGCCGCCCAGTCAACGTCTCCTTCGGCTTCTCGACCGAGCAAGACGCGGGTGGATCTTATGTTTTCGAGTGGATGCATCTGAGGAAGGTTCCTCTCTCTAGTATGGTTCTCTCATCTTTCAAATCTTCCTCTTAGAACTTGAGCCGCGCCGAGCTGACTTTCTTCGTCGATGGATCCATAGAGAAACGTCTTATCACATTCCATGCAAACCGATCCGTCCAACGGGTCACTGCTTTTCCGTATTTCGCACTTAATTATATATTTTTTGACTTGTGACAGTGGTTGCCTTAATTGAATGAATACAAGCTTGGATGACAAAACATGGAAACGTCTTGAGGTGTTAACACTGGACTGTAGCAGCGGCTTGCCGGTGCTCTCTTCGCTGGATGTTCGCGTCTTTCCAACGACGCCCCTCCGCGAGTCTCTCTTCTTCGACATTTCCACTTCTCTCTTCCACAACCTCCACTTCAGCACCGATGTCAATGGTCTCTACATGATGAGACGCTCATATAACAAGTCTGTTTTAGCTTTCAGTTTAAGAAGTATTTACAGTGAATGACGTGTTTAGACAAATTCTTTATCCATGATTCTTTTAGGTGTCTTGAAATCATCAATAAATGTGATTAACAGAGTAGTTTAAAACATTATTTCACATCTTCGGCATTATGTTATTTGTTCAGCTAATCATTAAAAAAATTTCCAGAGAGAAGAATGTGGCGGCGAACGTCTTCCCAGCTTCGACATCTTCGTGGATTGAGGACGGGCTCACAAGACTGACAGTGCACCACGGGCAACCGAATGGAGTTGTTGGGACGCCCGAGGGAGAGATGAGAGTCATGATTGACAGGGTTCTCCAGGCTGATGATGGCAAAGGACTCCCTTATGGAGAAGATCATGATGTCCGTTTTTAACGAGAGAGGGAGAGAGAGAGAAGGGGAGGAGAGAGGAGAAAGAAAGAGTTTTGAATCCTCCACCAATTCGAGACTCACAAGCCGGACGTCCATCTGCGTCTTGTCTTCGAGGGTCGCTCTCTCTCCTCCGACTCTTCTTCTGGTTGCTGCCACTCAATCGATTCCTCTTTTGTTCTTTCTTCACTTCGATTCCCACCGCAACTCTTCATCTTCAATGGCAGCAAAAAGGCCGTTAGCCATGGTTAGTCAATGATTCTTGTTTAGTGCATTCATGCTTTAAAGCCAGGGGATTTTTTTTTAATAAAATAAAGAGAAATAGAAAATATTACAATGGTAACCACACATTTTTTCCAAAAGTCCTGCATTGAAATTTTATTAAGAATCATATCTAAATCTGAATTTAGCCTTTGATAATGCTCTGAATTTCTGCAGGAACAGAGCCATCCATTCCTTGGCCATGCGAGCTGGAATTAGTGACTCTTCGCATGCTGTCAGAGAAGAAAGCACTCGCAGTGATCCGCCGTCTCTCCTTCGATTCCTCCGTCTCTTCCCGACTTCTCCGCCACTGCCACACCGACATGGCCAGTCCATTTACACACTTCTATTTTACTTGTTCTACTCCTCTGCTTCGTGACGGTTTTATAGGAGAGAGAACATATCATCAATAAAATAAGGCATGATTCGTATTGCATTTTGCAGGCTCCTGCCTTTGCTCTAATGGAGCGGCTGGCGTCCGGCGGCGTGAGCCATTGCAATCTGGCGGCTACTGAAGTGGGCGCGGCGTCCACTCTTGACTCTTTCCGTGGCGCCCTCTCCCAGCCATTTGCCATCGCTTCTTTTCTTCTTCAACTTTGAATTTGCTTCTTGAGCTAGCGACTTGCATTAAATTTTCAGTTAATAAGTTTAATCATATTAGCATGGTTAATATATACGGGTATACAATGTATCGGTGGCATTGTAACCATATACTTAGGTATTGACTACTGATTTTTAGATTTCAGCGTTAGCAGTTTGTAAGTTTTCGGGTCCGAATGCCTTTTGGTGAGAAACTGTGATAAATCGCTGCCATATACATACATATATCCCTAGGGTCGGACAAATAAATAATCATATCTTTCTCTTACTTTTGGGGAGATAGGACTACTTTTCATGCATAAGTTGGACAAAGATTATTTTCCGTTCAGTTTTAAAAATTGAAGCTACAGAGGCAAAGTAATGCTGTAAAAGAGTGGTTAGGTTGATGACAGCGGAGTGAGTGAGATTCTGTGGGTGAGGGAGAAGGAAAACAGCCGGAATGGGGGCAAGTTCACTTTTCCGTCCGCGGCCACCTCGAACCGGCTGGCGAGAGAGGAAATCACGATGAAGAGCTCGGCACGCGCCAAACTTTCACCTTAAACAAGCATCCACAGTGGAGAAATAATAAGAGTGTATTTGCATGATCTTGTACGATCTCAGAGACGGGCCTGCACACTATCGCTTGCCAAGGCCGAAGGGATTCAGTAGTTCGATGTCCTCCTGACAGAAGAAAGTCTCTTAGTCAAGGTAAGCTTTCCCCTGAGAGAAGAACCTTCCTGATTGTCCTTCCGTCTTCCCTGAGAAACCTCTCGGGGGCGAAGTTGCAGCTCCCATTCGTGTGCATGTACACTGTGGAACTGCGTCTGCACGATGTGTCCTCGGCCACCCCCCCCCCAATTCGGAATGTTCTCCGGGAAGATGTTGGCCACCCGCTGTATCTCGTGAATGGCAGCCACTGTGAACGGAAGATTCACGCGGTCAGCCAATGTAGCCATGCGGCTGCCCCGAGTCAAGGCTAATTGTAAGAGCTCCGCGCACATTCGAGTCTGCAGATCGCTCCCTCTCTCTCTCTCTCTCTCTCTCTCTCTCTCTCTCTTCTCTCTCTCCTCTCCTCTCTCTCTCTCTCTCTCTTCTCTCTCTCTCTTCTCTCTCTCTCTCTTTCCATCGCTTTCTTTCTCTCTCTTCTCTCTCTCTCTCTCTCTTTTAAACGCTTTCTTTCTCTCCTTCTCAACCTGAACATCCCTGTGCTTGGCAAGCAGCAGCACGGCCCACCTCAGAGTGGTGGCAGTAGTCTCCATTCCTGCCTGGAAGAGGTCCACGCACACGTTCAGCAGCTACTCCTCACTAAGGTTGTTTCATATCTTTCTACTTGCACAAGTCTTCTATTGTACTTCATCATGATCTGTGCTCTTGACCCATGATGATCTAATCTTCGAGACTAACGTCAATTCGCTGTCACTTTGGCTGCGCAGCCGATAAGAGTGGACAAAGCACGCGGGCTTCGCATCCTCATCGAATGACTTCAGGCAGGCAGAGACATCTTCATTCATGTGCTCGTGCATCTGGCAAGGAAAGGAAGGAGAGTGGAGAAGAAAGCAGAGAGCGAGAGAGAGAGAAGAGGGTGGAGAGAGAACGTATGGGAAGGACCGAGAGATGTTGAGAGAGGGAAAGAGAGATTGATGGAGAAAGACTCTCGCACCTGGATGGTCATTCTGCGGTACTTGCCGCATGCGTGCCAGCCAATATAGGGGATCGTCTCTATCCAGGGGAAGTTTATTGCAAGGAGCATTAGATAATTCTTTCGAGCATCCTCGATCTATGTATGTACAGTGAGAAAATTAACTCTACAGTACCGCCCAACATCCAGGGGTCATGGATGCAACGGATGCAACGGTGCATCCTTAAGATCCATACGAATTGTGGCTTGTACAGGCAACGAAAATATTCCATATTACATTTTTCTGAATGAGAATTTTTTTCTCTATCGACTGAATATATCCAATTCATAAAATAATCAACTTTTTTACGCGAAGATTTCTGTGCAATGTAAGTCCAAATGGTGTGCAAGGAAGATTGTGCAAAGCTGTGTAGGGTACTTTACTTTAAATCTTGGTAGGTTTCCAAGAATTTATTTCTTTTTTGCTGATCTGAGAACTGGAAAGAGGTTATCAGCAGTGCAATTAATGCAGAGGAGGAGGCAAAAGAAGACTGACAAAATATAGCAAAAAAAACCGGAAGGAATTGGCACAAAGCGGAATCGAACTCCAGCCCTTCTGCTCATGCTCGGATATGCATACCAATTCTCCACTCACCCATGTTGTTTTTTAGCTCGAAGAATTTTTGCTAGCATTTTGACTTCGTTTTTATTAGCTGTTTTCTTTATACACACAACACTTGGTTATCTCCTAGCCCGGATTAACGAGCAGAGAGTATGAAAACGCCGGCTATCATAGGGTGCGCGCCGGTTTGGACTTAATCATCTTTCTATCGCATCACGGTCAGGGCGACCGTAGCGTAGCTATGCTAAAAACATATTCAAAATGGCGCGAAAATTTAAGAATTTTGAATTCGGTTGGGTGATCTTCTGAAATATTTCTGGCCATAACTATTCCAAGCAAAAAAAAGAATCTAATTGTAAGGAGGTTTATAAAAAAACCGAATGTGCAAAACGTTAAACGTCATGGCGGAACCGATCTCTCGCAGGTTACACTAGCCGTGTAAGCCACAACCAACCAGCCACCATGGCACAAATGTTTCGCACTCCCAATTGATTTGTAAACAACGTTTAGGTCTTGTCTGCCACTCCCAGTGCATATCATTAGAATCCATCAGACAATTTTCGTTTTCGAACTGGGTAGAAATATTTCAGAAGATCACCCAACCGAATTCAAAATTCTTAAATTTTCGCGCCATTTTGAATATGTTTTTAGCATAGCTACGCCACGGTCGCCCTGACCGTGATGCGATAGAAAGATGATTAAGTCCAAACCGGCGCGCACCCTATGATAGCCGGCGTTTTCATACTCTTTGCTCGTTAATCCGGGCTAGGAGATAACCAAGTGTTGTGTGTATAAAGAAAACAGCTAATAAAAACGAAGTCAAAATGCTAGCTAAAATTCTTCGAAAACAACATGGTGAGTGGAGAATTGGTATGCATATCCGAGCATGTGCAGAAGGGCTGGAGTTCGATTCCGCTTAGTGCCAATTCCTTCCGGTTTTTTTTTTGCTATATTTTGTCAGTCTTCTTTTGCACTGCATTAATTGCACTGCTGATAACCTCTTTCCAGTTCTCAGATCAGCAAAAAAAGAAGTAAATTCATGGAAACTTACCAAGATTTAAAGTAAAGTACCCTACACAGCTTTGCACAATATTCTTTGCACACCATTTGGACTTACATTGCACAGAAATCTTCGCGTAAAAAAGTTGATTATTTTATGAATTGGATATATTCAGTCGATAGAGAAAAAAATTCTCATTCAGAAAAATGTAATATGGAATATTTTCGTTGCCTGTACAAGCCACAATTCGTATGGATCTTAAGGATGCAACCGTTGCATCCGTTGCATCCATGACCCCTGGATGTTGGGCGGTACTGTATTTCCTATAGTTAATTTTCTTCTCTTTTAGTTAATATTTTCCACTCTCTTACCATATGCGAGAAGAGTTGGACGACTTTCATGAAGCGATTGGAGTCGTCGTCGTACGAGTAGTAATAGCCGAACAGCAACTTGTTGACGACATTTACGATCAAGATCTGTTCATTCTCTTCGGTCACTTCACACAAAAGGACACTAAACTAAGTGAAGAGAAAGAAGAGCCGGAGAATGCCTCGCCTTAATCGGGCGGCTGAAGTCCACGTGATCCTTGTCAGTCATCTCCTCCAGATGTGCAATGAAGTGGTCGGTTGCGATGCGCACCTGAATTTTAGTGGAATATGTCATTCTCACTCTGCGGGGGCATTCCCTTCCCTGCAGCTTCCCCCCTCCAACTTCTGCTCACTTCCTGCTCGATTCCCTCTCGCGCATGCTGAGAGGTGAGTTCCTTGAGGATGGAGACGACTCTTCTCTGCCTCCGCCACGACTCTCCCTCGGCAAACGTGATCCCGCCGTTTGGAAAAACCATCGCGATGTTCTCGGGGGACCTTGAGAGCGACCGAGGGAAATGTCTCCTGAGGGAGAGAGAAATTGAGAAGTAGTGCAGGAGAAAGAAAGGACGAGAGAGAGATAGAGAGTGACAGAGAAAGAGAGAGAGAGAGAGAGAAAGAGAGTGACAGGAGAGAGAAGTGAGTGAGAGAGAGAAGTATGTAGATGGAATTAAATTTAAAATGAAGAAGAAGCCTTTGGTGAGCAATGCCTCCCGTATGTGTTGGAATTCCATGAGCACAACCATGGGGCGCGGAGTCCACACCTTCAGAGAAGATTATTGCTCTACTTCGTAAGGAAAATGTTCACCGAAAAATTATGAACTAATAGTACCGTAAAGACATCGCCGTACTTGTGGTGACACTCTTCGAAGAAGAGATGCAATCTCTCCGGAATCACCTTAAGTTATCTGCTTTGTTTGCACGACTCGATACATCGCATGTCCATTTTCTCATCCTTCTCTTTTTCCTCTTTCACACTAACCTGATAAAGATTTCCAATAAGTGGCAGAGGAAAAGGGTCTTTCGGGTATCGTCTGACATTTTTGTAGTAGGAAATGAGATAGAGAAGGAGCAGAGCGATGGGCGTACAAAGCAGAAGAAGCATTAAGCGTAATTGCCTCCTGAGAAAATCACAGGTAGATGTGTATTTCAAAAACATAAAAACAAGTTCACAGTAAATTAACGGGAATCATACTGAGTCCACATTCAGAACAGAAGTCACTCACTCTAGTATTCTCATCTTATATTCCTCACAACAAAAAATATTGTGTCACCAACACTATCAAATAACAATGCCCTTGTCGGTGGTGAACAGTGAGGTAGAAGTGAGAGGCAGAGAGATAGAGAACGAAAGAGAAAGAGAAAGACAGAGAGAGACAGAAAGAGAGAGAGAGAGAGAGAGAGAGAGAGAGAGAAGAGAAATGGAAAGGTAGGGAAAGAGGGTGAGAGAGGTTTAAAAGGTTTGTGCAGATATGTACATACATATGAACATACATATGCATCCATATGTACATACATACTGTCGATATATACATACATACATATTCATTGAATTAAATACAATAAACATCTAATAAATCGTGGTTTATTACCGACTGGAATACTGCATGATGCCAAGAGTAAATTCCAGAGACAGAAGAATCCTTTACTGCTCAAATATCATTTTGCTGTGAATTTGAAAATTGAATTCTCAAGCTGAACAGTTATTCAGAAGCAGTGTCAACTCTACGTACTATCTACATTGCAAACGGAGTTTTCACATTTCCATATGTTTCGAATTTTCGAGCAACTATCCTTAATATACGAATTCGTAGTAAATTAGAGCCCCGTCAGCGAATGCATTCAAATTCGATCCTTGTTAGGGAGGAAGCTGCGAAAAGTCGCACCAGAAAGGTCTTTTCGATATTCCAGTATCGTTTTAGCTGTGTTGTGAGTTGGTTGTGCAGCATGAATCTGGCAGAAATACCCGTCGTTCCTTCGACCGGGATGTACCACCTCCACCCGGTGGCTTCTCTTCCTTCTTCCGACCAGACTTGGTCTCTCCTTGCTGCCAGTGACTCCTTCCTTGTTTTCGCGGCGAAGAGTTGTAACGGCCGCAACCACGAACAGGATGTGTTCATTACTCCACTGGATGACTTTCGGCAACTCCATTCTCTTTCACTGTCGAATCGCTTTACGATTCGAGTGAAGAGTGGAGAATTCCCAGTGCCGGCAGTCTTCCTCAACGACTGGACTCTCTGTCTCCTCGAGTGGGTGGCCGAACCAAACTTGAGGATTGTTGAGTGGCGGCTGGTCTTTGCTGCCATCCACATGGACGGCGCCGCTCGTCTCTCATACTCCAGCAATTTCTACTTGCTTACGAATTCCAGTCCGATCTCACTTACCCGCCGAGATAATGGATTCAAAATTGTTGCAAGAAATTTCGCTGACCTTGAACACTATAACGTGAAGCTCCAGAGTTCTTCAAGAGGAGCGACTTCTTCTCTTGTTCGAACAAGCACCTTTTTTGCCTGTGACTACTATGAGGGCTGTGTGGACGACATGCAAGTGAAGGTAAGCAACGATTCCCTTGATATCTTATTCCTTTCTGAGCTTGTGTATGCACAAGTACTATTGTTACAATGAAAACGTTGTACTTAATATTCTCACCACCAGTTTGTCTTCGCCCCTCGACTCATGGACGATTCGGCAGGCGGAGGGGTACGGGATGTCATCTACCGTCGGAAGAGAACTGGGCAGCGACCGCGTACTCAGCGGCGGCTTCTAGCTGATTTTGAGGAGTGGATTCGAGTGAATCGAGAAACAACCCGATGTGTGCAGTTCCAGAGCACTCAAACAGAGCATCCGAAACGCTTCTTCTTCTCTGCTATCATTCAATCTGAAGAACCGGTAATCAGATATCAACTGCTCTATTCTTGCAGTTTCATTTAAACCTGCGTTTAATTATTAGTTTCTTTGGTCATTCTATCGCTATTAAAAAAGAATCTTGTGCAGGATGAGATACAAATGACTGATCTGAATCGACTACGCACGACAACGATAAAACTGAGGAAGAAGCCAAGTGACTGGAATCGCGCACTCGATCCTCTCGTTGCCGAGACTCGCAGCGGGCACGCTTTCTTCCTCTCCGACAACATTCTTTACAAGGTTAAAATAGAGAGAGAGGGAGAGAGAGAGAGAGAGATAGAGAGAGAGAGGGAGATGGATGGGGAGCGAGAGAAAGCGAACATGACATATAGGAGGATGGCTGATTGTATTTCCCTTGTTGAGATGAACCTCGGATTGCCTGACCTCTCCGAGATCGCTCACTCTGTCTGCTGGTCTCTCCTCTCGCCAAGTGACCAATCTCAACTGATGGAGACTAACTGTTTCTCCTTTAATTCTGTTGTTTCACGTTGCTTGTAGGGTACATACTCTTTTTCCACTTGGAAATAAGTTTGACTCTGAGAGTGAAGATCTTCACAGAATATAGATTTCGGTGCAACTGTTACCACACTCCCTACACACTTGAAAAGGACAAAATTTCCGTTGTAGACCATGCACTGCTTCAAGACAATTTCATGATCAACTAAAATAAGAAAACCCTTGGAAGTCGAATAACGCTTTAACCTGTGGTCTGAAATTTGTATGATTTGAAAATTGTCGCAAACGAAATAACACATGGCCATGTGACTCATCTTCAGACTCTTTTCATTATCTTTTGTCAATGGCAACGAGAATGGTTTGTAGGTAGTTGTTTTTATCTTAATCTTGTAACAGTAACAGATGTAAGAATGAAAAGAAGGAAGTGTCAAACGAGTTTACACGTATTGTGTTAATCTTGCTATTCCTCTAAAGGCGCCGGCTGCGTCAGAACATTTGCCTGCAGATAATGCAGTTTCTCAACGGCCTTCTCTCCGCTTCGTTTCTTCCAGTTCATACATCGAAGGAGGATCGTAGAAATCACAGATTGGACCCACTGAAGGGTCGCGACCCTACAACCAAGAAATTTTTTTCCCTTTCGGGCTTTTTACATTTAACTCGCTGGATTTTATTTGTCGTGTATAATTATCAGACAATGCGTAACGTTGCAACTCATGATTGTACCTGAAACCTCCTGTACAGTTCTTTGCTGACGTCTCCGCTGCCGGGATTCAAAAGAGTGGTCTTGAATCTCTCGCCAGTCTTCCGCTCGTTCCCTTCTCTGTCGAATGTCTCGTGCACGTCCAGGGCCAGCATCTCAAGATGATTACTCTCTCCTTGATTGGAGAGGATTTAGAAAGGAAACGAACCTCGACCCAGAGCTTCCTATAGTACATGGCCATGTGAGGCTGGAGGGCGAAGATGGGAGTGAATGAGCAGGGTTGATAGTCGTAGCGGGGCTGCTTGAAGGGGAAGTACTCCTTGTGCATCTCTCGGTACATGTCCAGCCAGAACTTATCCCTCAACCACCGAACAACCTACACAACTTGAAGTTACAATTGTGTTCACTCCCCATCAAAACCTCCGAATGTCAACCTGATAATCGCCCTCTCCTTACTTGCGGTTTTCCATCTCATAAATGGAGAGATCGAAGTCTGCCCAGAAGAGAGAGCGGTAAGACTCCCAGAGAGTGGCTCGGCTTAGGGCAAGAGAAACATTGTTAGCCTCCTCTTCGCTCATTGAATTCCCGTGCTTCTAAATGACAGTGGATGTAGAATGTGTGAGAGAAAGAGAGAGAGAGAGAGAGAGAGAGAGAGAGAGAGAGCGAGAAAGAGGATGAGATGGAAAGAAAGAGGGAGAAAGAGGCAACAAACAATGTGAGGTGAAGAGAGTGCTTGAAGGAGATTCGGCTTGTAGAGGAAGAACTGGAGAAAGGTCGGGAGGAGGTCAGCCGAGTCCCAGTCAGAGGCGAAGAACGGAGCCCAGGGGATGGCGATGTCACGGAAGGGAGAGCGGGAGAGCAGAAGCTGCACGGATCGGCCCATCTGAGAGAGTGGAAGATATAGACAGACAAGGAAGCAGAGAGCCAACAGTGAAGAGAAGTTGAGAGAGTTGAGAGTGGTGGAGGAGAGAGGGCGAGCCATCGGGGGAAGCAGGCAGAGCAGAGCCAATCATGTACACGATCTTGTCCAGTCCCCGTTCCGGGGCAGAGGCTGAGAGGGGAAGAAGAATGAGAGGGAGAGGAGAATGAGAGGGGAAGAAGAATGAGAGGGGAAGAAGAATGAGAGGGGAAGAAGAATGAGAGGGAGAAGAGACACAGATTGAAGATGAAATATAAGAACTGACTCCTCGCTAAGAGAGCATTCCACGATCCTCGCTTAGTTTCTCGATCGAATGCATCCACATAAATCCGGCCAATGTGCTCATCTAAATCATGTGATTAGACAAGCAAAAAATTATCCAAAAAACCTATTTGTATTTCCCTCCATGAATATTAATTTTATAATCTTAAAAAAAATAATATACCTAAAATCTTGTAAATATTATCGCGTAAAGGCAAATCCCAAAATTATTCAACGTCGGATGTGAATTGTAAGCAAGCACCAAAATGGCGACTTTAAAAAACAAAAGAAAAATAACCGGTGGAAAGGTCAGTGACAGCAAAGACACGCGCATCCGGATGACAACGCTCAGGAACCAAGGAAGTCACATCCTGCAAAACTTCCAGAGAATGGACAACAACCACGCCCTTTCTCTATTCAGACACCGACGGACCTCAAACTTCAAGCTGAAGATATGAGAGATCAGAGAGACGAGGTTGTCGAAGGTTGGCCAGAAGGGAAAGTGGTTCATGAGGTCCAGGGGAGACACACTGAAAAAGTGGAGGATGTAAGAGAAGAGAGAGATGTAAGAGAATAGAGAGATGTAAGAGAAGAGAGAGATGTAAGAGAAGAGAGAGATGTAAGAGAAGAGAGAGATGTAAGAGAAGAAGAGAGAGATGTAAGAGAAGAAGAGAGAGAGAGATGTAAGAGAAGAGAGAGAGATGTAAGAGAAGAAGAGAGAGAGAAGAACCAACTCGTAGTGAGCTTCTGCTTCCTTGCGCGAGATGTAGAACAGATCATGCGGCTGCAGGTCGGTGACCAGTTGATGGGACTGCGCGTAGGCTGACCACGCTTCCATTCGGTCGATGAAAGCGGGTCTCGCACGGCGGCAGAGACTGCAAGCATCAGGGAATAAAAGCCACTGTCGAGGACCCAGAAATTTAGGGTGGGGAAAGAGGTATTGGGCCAGCAAACCAGGGTGGGTTTGTTGTTTCTAACCTAAATGTTACTCAAAAACATGGTGGGGTAGGGCTTTGGAAGGCCCAAAATTGAGGGGGGGGGCTGTCAAATCGACAGTACCTTTTTTCCTTGACGAGCATACTGTAGGCACCATATCAAGGATACTGTGGCCACTCAAGGCAGAACTACTATAAGTATATACCGTGCTTATAATCCGAATTATGCTGAATGCAACTGCTACAAAATAAAATTATTTCTAGAGATTGATTTTTAGAAAAAAAATTATGACAAGAGATAGACGTTCCATAATACCTTTGACAGGGCAGATTTGGTGAGTGAACACGCAAATGTGACTAACGCGGTAAGAAAGTTGCGGACTGTATCCGGGGAGGCGGCCATCTTATTCGCCAGTCGATATTCTGCCACGGAAGAATATCCGAGACATTTCGCGATGCCTTCGCTGAAAAATCAGACACAGTAAACACTTCGCAACACTTGGTTCCAGAAATCATCAATGCTAATTAGTATTCAATGGTCCTTGTAATAATTTCATATAGCTTATTTAGCGTGAAAAAAAACTGGAAGGACTAATTTCTATGGGAACACATTAACCAACTTGTTATGTCGAAGTTCTTCGATATTGATGGAATTGTTGCAGATGTCATGAGCGAAGCTCGCCTTAATTTTAATTCTTAAAAATGAGTTAAGGTAGTTGCAAATGTCGTAATGGAAAATGGAGAAGATGGAAAAATACAATATTATTAAATGTTTACCGTGTATTAGCTGTGATACCGTAATAAACTCATTAATGCAAAATAAATGGGCGGAAAGGAGAGAAATAAACCTTGCTGATCCACTTCTCCCACGCAGCTGCTCTGAGTTGTCGATCACTGCAGTACTGCATGAAGGGGATGATCGAGTGCGGAGTCATCTTCGCACGCCAAGGACCGCTATTCCACTTCCCACTCAATTATCATTTTTATGAGGGAATTACAATCTATTAATACAAAATATCATCATAAAATATACTGAATGGAAATATAAAGTGATTTGCATAAAGTGCGAAAAATCATACGGCTCGACTGCAAACTGCTGAAGAATGTGAGGCGGAGCATCTGCTAGTCGCCCTCCTTCGGAGACTGTGAAAGTCGCTTGGTCATTGGTGGACATGACATTCGAGCTGGAAGAGGCGGCTATTCCATCCGTAAGGATGGCCCAATTCGTATAAGAACGCCAGTTGTTCGATGCATTTCCATGTGCCCCATTGATCAAGCTTCATTTCCCAACTTGCAATTACACGTGTCCGCATCCACTTACATGTACTTGCTGCGGAATTCATCAGCGAAGCGGCCCCACGATCCGAGAAGTTTCCTTGTTTTGTCATCTTGACGATCCCAACCGACAGCTTTGATCTCCAGGAGATACCACTCGAGAAGTCTTAGCTGCCACTCTGTCAGTCCTTCTTTCTTCGCGTACAGCTCCTTAAGAAATGGTCTCTTCGATCTATAGGCGTATATTCACTAAATAAAACACATCCAGGAATCAATACTGTAAAAAATAGCATTACTTCTACAGGAAGGAGCTAAAAAAAAAATGACAAGAAAAGTGAGGAAATATGAAAAAATAACCAACAGAAATAGCCTTCTGGAAAGCAGGATTGCATAGCTTCTCCATACGATCACGGGCACACATGATCTTGATCTAAAAGAACGAGATCCTGCGAAAAGACAGAAAGGAGAAAAAGGAGAGAAAGAATCAGCTTTGAGAGAGAATAAAAACAAAGAAGAAGGGAAGAAACACAAACATGATGCAAATCATTATCGAAAAGTTGTCGACTGCAGTCCGGCCAGTCAGTGAGCATCTTGAGCATGAGAGTGTGGAAGGCGAAGTCCACCTCGTACTCCTCGGCCAGCAATGGTTCCACCACATTCTCAAACGTGCGCTCTTCCTTCCCCTCGGCTTAAGCATCATAGGCTACTTTAAGGATAACCGTAACTCATGCACTTAGAAATAAGTTAATGGTTAAAAGAGTGTTTCTTCATTAGCTGAAGACATAGCTTACAAAAAGGACAATGATTGGCTAACATGCTTCAAGATGTTCTAGATGCTCCTGGCACGTTGCTCCATATTCCATTAGCATCCTCACTGTGCCCTCGTACATCTCCTGGGAAGAATCGCAATCACAATAGGTATTAAAAGAGAAGTGAACTACTAACAAAGAAACAACACAAACCTCTGCAGAAGCTGAGGACAACTTCGGCCAGTCCTCGTTCTTCGCAATGTTGTACATGAAGACGTTGTTCTCAACCGTCTGATCGGGAATAACCGGGAAGCTGGAAAGAGATACTCAAGATCAAGTAGATTGAAGGGCGTGGACAGAAGTCATAATATTGTTTATATATATATATATATATATATATATATAATGGCATGGATGAAGCTGGAATGGAAATGACTAACAGAACGTAGTAGCCGACCACCCTGGAAGGAGTTTCGTTGTTCATCTTGAACAGAATTGATCTCTGTTGAAGAATATTGGCTCGCTTCCTCGCGAGAAGAGCGGAAGCGGAAGAAGAGGAACTCGGCCGGAGGGAGCAGACATGCCGAGCTGTGACTGCCCT
>CALZFC010000015.1:6252500-6300000 GCA_945643635.1 Allodiplogaster sudhausi
AGAAGGGAGAGGGCAGCCATTCATTAGCATTCTCTCGCCTTCTTCTACAATAGCCTTCTCTTCGTCAACAACGGCAGATTCTGTATTTGCCATCCAATCGTAACTTTTTTTCTTCTGAATATTAAGAACGACTTTTTTTGTAAACATTCTCGTGACATTTTGATGGGTAACTGGATGGGCTTTTGAACATAAAATACGAAGTAACGGCTCATCTTTCGTCATCGCGAAGCTTCACCCTATTTTTATTTCTGCTTAATCAAAACAGAAGAAGGCTAATAAATGCAGTGGCCTCTTCTCTTCTTACAGAGCAAGAAGGACAAACGAGTACTCGTTACGCATAAGTACAGAAAGAACTGAAAGAACATTTCATTGCCATGCAAGAGGCATACACATCACCAGCCATGCAAGGGAAGGAACCTGAGATGGCAGCACAATATGAGAGAATTATATGGCAGTAGTGATGGTGGAACACGCAGGGATCAGACAAAGAAAGAGACAGGAAGATAGACAGAGAGAGAGAGAGAAAGAGAAAGAGAGAGAGAGAAAGAGAAAGAGAGAGAGAGATAAAGAGAGAGAGAAGAGAGCGGAGAAACGAAGAAAATTGAAGAAGATGAAGTGAGCGCGGACGTCAGTCTGGAGAGTGTGAAACAAATGCTGGGTGCGTGTCGTAGCGCGGAATGCTCCTCGTTGACCAGGACAACGTCGGGTCGACTCCAGTCAATCTCTCTTCTCTCTTTCTATCAATCTCTTCATTCTCCATTCTTCTCCTCCTCTTTCATCTTTCATTCTTTCCTCCCTTCGTTCTCTTTGTTTCTCCTTCTGTTTTCTCATAGCTTTTACTGCGAATCGTAGAGCAATGCCATGCTTCCTTAGCCTTGAGAAGGCTAACTGGGAAAATGCGGGGGTGCGAGAATGAGGCAACAATGTTAGCCTTCGAGTCTCTCTCTCTCTCTCTCTCTCTCTCCTCTTGCTCTCTCTCCTCTTTCTCTCTCTTTCCCTCTCTCTCTCTCTTGCTCTCTCTCCTCTTTCTCTCTCTTTCCCTCTCTCTCTCTCTTGATCTCTGTCTCTCTTTCTCTCTGTCTTGCTCTCTCTCTCTCTCTCTCTCTCTCTCTCTCTCTCTCTTTCTCTTTCCCTCTCTGTCTCTCTTTCTCTTCCTGTCATCTGTTTCTCCCACTCCCTTTGTTCCTTCATTTGTTCCAGAAAACATCATGCAATCACGTCTGGCAACTTGACATCACGAAGTACAGCGAATTGCCGGCATTTCTCTTCAAAAGAAAACATGTTTCGGTGGATTCAAGGCGATTATCCATAGATACATAAATAAAAAAGAAGTTAAGACAGAAAACATTGGAAGGGAGGAGTACTTAAAGTAGAAAGCATTTGATCTTTTCATTCTGTCGCATTCTTTGGCGATCTTGACGGAAAAGGTAATTAGCGAAGTAGAAGATAGTGATGGAATCAACTTAAACTGACACAAAAACCCACACAGGCATGAACTTTCTTTGTAAACAACTTCCAGAAGTTGCTGACAAAAAGGAAGCAAATCCGTATATCGTAATTATTCCGGCGCATAATTCTGATGCAACATGCATTGAGATCATTGGCAGTTGATGCCGTAGTCCTTTGACCGATGGACTTTGGGTAACCATCTCTGTCCCCCTCCTTTGCTCTCTCTCTCATTTATCGCACCGCTCTCTCTCTCTCTCCCTCTCTCTTGTTTTCTCTCTCTCTACCTCTCTCCCTTATCCTACCGAAATTCTCGATATTTCTATATCAATTCATCGTAGACTCTCAGCATCTATGACACTCTACTAATTTCAGACTCTTTCTCTTTCTCTTGCACCGACTCTTCTTCTGTATCATCCTCGGACTCTTTCTCTTTCTCTCATTTCTGTGTCCCTGACCACAGTTCATGGATGGCTGGAGGGTGTTGGTTATAAGAAGAGGGAGAGGATGAATGAGCAGGATGGGCAAGTCAGTGACCTGTTGTTGCTCTCGCTCTTCTCTGTCTGATCTCCCTCATGCCCTCTCTTTCTCTCTCAAGGAGACATTCCCTGCTCGGCCTCCTTATCTGTCCACTTCCGTCAATTCCAGGCCCTCCAAGACAGCACAAGACTAAACCCATTTGTACCAATATGCTAATACTTATATTTGGAAAGTGCGTGCCCTTCCGTATTTGTTCAGAATGCTTTTGTTCTATTATCATTTCGCGTCGTGCCATATGTAGATGGAGCAACAGATGATAGCGCCTCTTATTTGAATTGATACATCTCGGGAATATAATATTGGAAGAAGGAATAAGCCAGAGAGGCGACGGCAGCGTGGAAAGAGAGTGTGGCTGTCGTTGAATGGCCCGCTGGTCGTGGTCGGGAGTGGCTCTCTTCCTTCGCGTCTTCTCCCTCGGCTGCGTCTTAACTGTTGCCACCAACTTCCCCGCCGCCTTCACTCACACTTCATTCAACACGGCCTTCCATCTCGTCAACCACTTCGTCAACGTCACTTACACCAAACGGGGATGGGAGGTGACGTCAAGTGATGTCAGTCGCTTCTCTCTCCTCTCTCTCTCTCTCTCTCTCTCTCGTTCTTTCGCACTCGCTTTATCCTTGTTCAGGCGGCGCTCTTCAAGAGCTTCATGAACAACATCTGGTACGCTGCGCAGATAATCGGCGCGCTGCTCTCACCGCAGATCTGTGACCGATATGGCCGGAAAGGTAATGAAAGGGCTGTGTGTTACGTGAGAAAGAGGAGAATTGAAGGAATGGGGAGAGAGAACGGGGAAAAAACGAAGAAGAGAGAGAGAGAGAGACCGAGAGAGAGAGAACAGAAGAGATACAGAGCGACCGAGAGCGATACCAGAAGAGAGAGAGCGAGAGAGAAAAAATTGACAGCAAAAGAAACAGAAAGAGAGAGTCCGTGATACCCTCGTATATTTTGTCAGTGGCGTACGTGGCATCTCTGATGATGATGACAGCGGGCGCTGCTCTGCAAGCGGTAGCCGCCGTCATTCTCCTGCCCGAGCTGCTCCTCACCGGTCGCCTCCTCACCGCTCTCTTCTCGCCGCTCTCCGATGCAGCTCTTATACTCTATCTGCAGGTTCATTTCGGAAGTGCTCAAGAGGATCAGGATGGGCCTCTCACTCCATCCTTGATCGTGCACTCTCTTGATCTCTTCTCTGCAGGAAGTCTCTCCAACCCACCTGCGCGGCACTGTGTCCTCTCTCTTCTCGACTGGCTACGCCGTGATGTGTCTGGTGGGAATGCGCCTGGGGGAAGAAGGAGTCCTCGGCCACTCCCTCCCCGTGCTGCTCTCGGTTCCTCTGCCCACTGGCGTTCTCTCTGTGCTCACCCTCCTCGCCATCCCAGAGACGCCTAAGTTTCTACTCTCCCGGTACGGACGCGTTTTGACATCGAAATTATAAAAAAAAACCAAGAAATGAATTCGGGAAAAATTCGATTTAAACCATTGTTGAGCGTCAGGCATTAATTGTTTTTGAAGAGGCGACCGGAAGGGCGCGCTGGCTTCTCTCGTTTTCTTCCAAGGAAGGCAGCCTGAGCACGAGGCAGCCATTGACACTCTCGCACAGGAGACAGGAGGGGAGGACGGCAAGAATCACTCTGACAACTCATCCTTCAAGGTTCTAGATCTGCTTATGGACCCTGTTCTCTTTCCTCTCTCTCTCTCTCTCTCTCTCTATCTCGCGCTCTCTCTCTCTCTCACTCATTCTCTCTCGTCTCTGCAGTCGATCGTGTGTTCTGCGAGTCTTCGCAAAGCCCTGTGGCTGTCGGTGGCTGCCCTCATCCTGACTCTGCCCTTCTACCCAATCCTCCAGAACAGCACCCACTTCTTCGAGGCTCTCAAGATTCCCAGGCAAGTTTCTTTCGCTGGCTTGAAAAAATGGACCCTTCAAAATTGACTACGGTGTACTCACCTAGCATTCCTATGAAATGTGATCTGATTATTTGAGAGGGATCTTTTCCAGATAAGAAATAGTCTTGGACACTTATGGGTGTATTGATGTGATCATCCCTTGCCTGCAGAGCCCGTGCTCAGCTCCAGTCGACGTCCCTGATGGTGCTGCTGGCCCTGGCGTGCGTCCTGGCCACTTGTCTCATCGACCACCTCGGCCGTCGCTGTCTCCTTCTGCTCTGCGCTGTGGCTGCCAACGTCTCCCTCGTCGCGTTCGCTGTCTTCGCTCACTTCGAGGCGGCCGATGCTGCTACTGCCGCCATCTTCTTCTTTGTGCTCGCATACGGGTTCGTTCTGCTATCTCTTCACCTCCCCCCCCCCCCTCTCACACACACTCTCTCTCTCTCTCTTCTCTTTCTCCCTCTCTCACCTCTCTCTTTCTCTCTATCTCTCTCTCTCTCTCTCTCTCTCTCTCTCTCTCTCTTCTCTTTCTCCCCCTCTCACCTCTCTCTCTCTCTCTCTCTCTCTCTCTTCTCTGTCTCCGCCTCTCATCTCTCTCTCTCTCTCTCTCTCTCTCTCTCTCTCTCTCCAACTCTCACCTCTCTCCCTCTCTCTCTCTCCCTCTCCTTCTCTCTCTCTCTCTCTCTCTCTCTCTTTCTCTTTCTCTTCTCTTTCTCCGCCTCTCATCTCTCTCTCTCTCTCTCTCTCTCTCTCTCTCTCTCTCTCTCTCTCTCTCTCTCTTCTCTTTCTCCCCCTCTCATCTCTCCCTCTCTCTCTCTCTTCTCTTTCTCCCCCTCTCACCTCTCTCTCTCTCTCTCTCTCTCTCTCTCTCTCTCTCCAACTCTAACCTCTCTCTCCCTCTCTCTCTCTCCCTCTCCTTCTCTCTCTCTCTTTCTCTTTCTCTTCTCTTTCTCCGCCTCTCATCTCTCTCTCTCTCTCTCTCTCTCTCTCTCTCTCTCTTCTCTTTCTCCCCCTCTCATCTCTCCCTCTCTCTCTCTCTTCTCTTTCTCCCCCTCTCACCTCTCTCTCTCTCTCTCTCTCTCTCTCTCTCTCTCTCCAACTCTCACCTCTCTCTCCCTCTCTCTCTCCAACTCTCACCTCTCTCTCCCTCTCTCTCTCCAACTCTCACCTCTCTCTCCCTCTCTCTCTCTCCCTCTCCTCTCTCTCTCTCTCTCTCTCTCTCTCTCTCTCTCTCGCCTCTCACCTCTCTCTCTCGCTCTCTCTCTCTCTCTCTCTCTCTCTCTCTCTCCGCCTCTCACCTCTCTCCCTCTCTCTCTCTCTCTCTCTCTCTCTCTCTCTCTCTCTTCTCTCTCTCTCTCTCTCTCTCTCTCTCTCTCTCTCTTCCAGAGTGGGAATCGGTCCAGTGGTGTGGTGTCTGCCGGGGGAGCTGGTTCCCCTCTCAGCTCGCTCGTCGATGTTCTGCATCTGCTACGCGGCGCACTCCTTGCTGGTGGTGGCCTCTAACTTCGTGACTCTGCCCCTCTTCGACCTCCTGGGCGGCGGCTGCTTCCTCTTCATCTTTGTCCTGCCTGCCATGGCTTGCATGGTCGTCCTCCTTCTATGGCTGCCGGAGACCAAGGGCCGTGAAATCGGCCAGCTCATGCCTGAACTCCGGTCCACGGATGCCGTTCTACCGGTAGATACGAGCACAGAGTCCCTGGATGGCACTGCCATCGGCGACTACTCCAAGGTCTGAGTGGTCTCCTCTCTCCTTTCACTCCATTCCCTTTCTCAGCAGTGATCGCAATGCGTTTCGCTGCCTCCTTCAGTGGATTCTATGTACCACGGATATTGCAATAATTGCTAGTTTAACACGTACTCATTATCTGCTCCCACTAATTATCGAGTGTGCCAACTTCGTATTACTTCGTCGATCAGTCGATTGCTTGCAGCATATGATGCGCCTTCTATTATATTCGATGTTACTTTGTCACATCAATGCATTCTCTGTAAATAGTTGAAAAAATATCAAGTAGGAAAAAATGTACTCCTCGTTTTTTTGTGACAATTTGACTGCATTGTTAACCTTTTGATCTTGGCACTGCACGACTGACTCTCCCACTAACCCCCTCTCTCACTAACCAGATCTCTTTCTCTCTCCAGTCTACGAGTCCTTTTCTCTACTCTCTGGTCTCTTTCTCTTCTTCCTTCTCCCCTGGCACACTCCGCACTGCACCTAAATGTCCCAAAAGTGGTCCCGGTATAGGGTACCCCGTCCAGTAGAATGCGACATGATATGCTTGTATATGGTACATGTACTATAAACAGATTCGAGTCCAGCTTCTCTTTTATTACTCCGCACAACTGACAGGATCTTCGTGAGTGTGAGAAACACGCTCAATGAATTAGCCCGTCTGAGTGAGATATGGAATATTATCCGATACTAGAGTTAAATGGCTTTCATTTATAAAAAAAACGAAGAATAAATAGGGCCAACTAACATTTTGCAACATCATCTACAGAATAGAAACTAAAAAAAACAAAATCATTCTCGCATGTTCGACGTATTGCAAGAGAAATAACAACGTGGAATTGCACAACTAAGAAGTGATCTAGCAGCTCCCTTCTGGGTGGAATTCATTCATATATCGAGTCTAATTGATCAGTACAACTTTTTACAAATGAATCGTGGATCACCCGAAAACAAATAGAACAATTTTTAACGATGGGGGACGAGAGAATCGAAAACTAAAAGAGAAGAATGAGAATGAACTACGACTTTGAAGCAAAGTTGCTCCCACCCCTACCCAGTAACGATGAGGAGGGAACAATTGCGGCTGTATAAGAAGGAAAGTGAATAGGAGGCAACTAATTAGCTGATAACTGACTAATCAGCAGAATGTGCACTTGGATATGAACGGAGGAAATGAAGGAAGGAACAGAGAAAAATGAATGCGGATGGGTGAGCAAGAAGGGACAAATAGATAGGGCCAGAGAGGAAACGCACCCGTTGGCGGGAAAGCACCGTTCACAGATATATGTATATGTATGTATATGGAGTGGGCTCTAGCTCCTAGGAATTCAGGGCTTATAGGGTTAATAAGAAAGGTATAATGAGAGGCAGAGAGAGGAAGAAGAATGACAATTGCTCTGTCGCTCTCGATCCGGAAGCTTCGGAAATGATGTAGTCCGCACTGGCATCGTAGCTGTCCCTTGAATGGGCCAGGACCTCCTCTCCGTCCAAGGGAACCCCGTCCCATGCCGCTTGGCTTTTTCCACCAGCCACCCGTGGCATCATTCGCACAACATTCTCATCGCCGACGTCGTCCCTTTAGTACATTATTTATATTTATTTTAAAATTCTAGCATTTCTTATTTGAAAGGGAAACGAAAGATTGAAACGGATGACTCTTCGATGTACCTGTAGGTGAGAGTGCCACGGAAAGAGCGATCGACCCATCCGTGCTCATCCATCTTCTGCTTCATTTTCGCGTTCACATGAACAAACAAGTGTTCTGCAATGCAAGTTAGGAATTAGGAATTGTTTATTTAAAACCGAACGACTAATATATTCTAAAGCATTAATCGCGCAGTGTTTAAATGAATAATTTCTTAGGTGTTCCCAAAGACTAACTGAACAACAACAATATTTTTAGAATAGATAAAAAAATTTACCGATGATCTGTTGAGCGGATTTTTCGTGACACAAACAGAACTCTTGCGTTCACAATGAGGAACCCTCCCGAAATGATGTCGAAAAGAGAAGGAACTTATTTGAGCTCGACGTGCACAACCTTTGTTCTCAGGCGCCGGGAGAGCTTCATCAACGTTTATTTTCAGTCGCATGTTTTCGTCCCGGCAGAGGCCATACTGCTGCATGGCTACTCCTCTTGGAGAGCCATCTGATGTAGCTGCAATCAAAAGAGATAGGAGAGTTGGCATCGGGATTGAGAGAGAGAGAAAGAAAGAAAGAAAGAGAGAGAGAGAGAGAGAGAGAGAGAGAGAGAGAGAGATGAGGATAGAAGCGACAAGCACTTTTATAAGTGGAAGTTATCTCATCAGCTGGGAGATGACAGGAATACGTTCGCTCATCTTCTAACCGCCACTCCGATACAAGAAAATGTCCTAAGTTGCCATGAAAAAGATCTTATAAGCAGATAAAATTACAAAGGGAGCAAGATCAAATCTGAGATAGCAAAATAGTCAAGATGGAATCTTATCAAACAATGCAGGGAGAGTTGCGGCGGGGAAGAGAACAACGTGAGAATTAAATATAACAGACAAGATAAATTATATACAGAAGGACAAAAGAAGAGAGAGAGAGGAAGGAGAGAGAGAGAGAGAGAGAGAAAGAGAGAGAGAGAGAGAGGATGACATGGGGGAATATGAGATTTTGGCTGATGAGGAAGTTTTCTCATCATTTGCATATTTTCGTGACTAACAATAAGACTGCCATAAGAAGGGCACCCACTTCAGTGTTCTATCCATTTAGCTGTCGTAGTCTCGTCTGGCATAATTATGTGCAACGACATATTAGATCGGAAGGATGATTAAGAGTAGAGTATAGAGAGAGAAAGAGAGAGAGAGAGAAAGAAAGAAAGAGAGAGAGAGAGAATAAGAGAAGATGGAGAGTGGCAGAGAGGAGCAAGGAGAATCACTCACAGATCCAGTGGTAGGATGATCCAGGTATGAAGGCGAGAGGAAGACTGTCGGGAGGGGTCTGGGTGATGGGAATGCGGACGGAGTGGGGAGTGAGGGGGTCGCTGCAGTTGATGATCGGCTTGCTCGACATCTCCAGCAGGCAACCCAGGAATGACAACTCTTCCACCTGCAACAAGATAAACCAGGTTTTTATACGCGCTACTTATTTCACTCACACACCACAGCGTTATAAACAAATCGATAATTAAAAGATACATAATTTATCCTTCATTTTCAAGTGAAATGACATATAAATTCTAGAATCATCCTTACGTAAACAGTGATAAGGATCTTAACGTAAAAAGTGATAAGTGATCAAAGTAAAATAAAACAAACCGAATTGATCTGCAGATAGAATGCGCTATCCGCATCGAATAGTAGATCGTGAGGGAGGAGAGAAGAAGCAACAGGACAAACCACAACGACCTCGTCCCCCAGCCGGACATCCAACTCCCAGCTCTTCCCAGCATCCACCTCCGTGAATCTGCACAAAGAGATTATCACTAATCTTGCAATCTTACCTTCTTCATTAAATGATAGTGGAAATGACAGAATAAAGAGGATATTGAGACTTATCAGACATTGGTTACCCCATAGATCATTTAATATATCTTACAAATAAAGAGCAGAACGCTTTCAAATCCGCAAGTTTCAGTTCAGTCTGACATCTCTAATTAATTAAGAAAACGTATGTAGAATAGAGTTCTACAGCGTACCCTCATGAGCAAGGCCTTCTTTCTATAAATGAATCATTTTCTAAGACTGTGGATTAAGTTGGAAGCAGAAAGCAAACAATGATTGATAGCCTCTCTCTCTTGTCACAATCTGCTACGGGATTAACCCGCCAATCCCGCAGCAGCTTCTCCCTTCTCTCTCCACTTCCACTGTGTCTTTGCAAGAGCATTCACACTTCACTCTGCCATCCGTGTGTTCGGTACAAAAATATGAAGGGGGACACACGAGAGAGGGAAAGAGAGAATGAAAGAGAGAAAGAGAGAGCGGAAAAAAGAAGTGAGAAAGAGCAGGAGGGTAAAAAAGAGAAGGAGAGAAAGAGAGAGAAGAGAAAGAGAGAGAGAGAGAGAGAGAGAGAGAGAGAGAGATGACTCGTGAGAGCAGCCAATTCACGGTCCTTCCCTGCCACACACAGCGATCTCGTCTCCACTGCATGATGCACCTAATTGAATGATTATTGGCCCACTCTGTGCTTGCATCTCAATGCCTGTCTTCTGTGAAGAAGCACAAGCAGATCTTTTCCCCCATCGAACTATCTTAGACATGAAAAAGAACGTTGCCTTCAGAAGTCAATTCCAAAATATGCATCTAACGACAGCCTTTAAAAGGCGCAGCATATCTCAATCTTTACTCATCCAAGGATGAAGGAATTCGTGTTTGGCACTGCCCACTGAGAACCCAAAAATAAATGAACGTCTCTTCAATAAAAAATTTCTGACTCCACCCTCCTCCTTCTTCATCATTCTTCTTTCTCCAGCCCCCTCAGATTGAATCTCCGGAGAAGTATATACTGACCATGAATGCTGACAAGAAGTCGAGCAATTCACTCCATTAATATTTCTTGTATTGAGCGGAGTAAGAGGGTACGAAGGAGAGAGGAGTGAATGGCTCCATTGCAAGGCAAAAGGGGCGCGCTACTAAGACGCAGGTGGAAAGTGACATGCACCAGATGCAGGGACTTCATCCGCACCACTAAACACTATTCACACTTTGAAGGTAGAGACAGGAAAAGAAAAAGGGGTGTTGATAGGGAGATAGAGAAAGAGACTAGATACGAAGAATGGGACGAGAAACAGCTCATGAATTTGTTAGACGGTTGTTGCGTAAGACAAGATATGTTCACTCATGTGCAAGATATTGGCAGAGTGGATAAGGGAAGGTGAGATCTGACGGAAGTAGCTGGACGATGAGAGAGAATGAAAGTTGAGGGACAGAAAGAGAGAAAGAGATAGAGAGAGATACATTAGAGGTTATGAAATGATAAACTGCAGTGAAGCGTGTTTCCAAAAGACTATTTGGTTCAACAATGAATTGCCCTCATAATTTCAATACCGTGTACTATACAACGAAGGGCGTAAACTACTTTATCTTCTCCTCTTTCTTCTCATTTTCCTCACTACTTCCATGATGAGATTATCTCTTGCGGAGTGCCCCGTCGTTCTCGACTGCTAGAGAGTGCTTGGTTATAGTCTTCGAAAGAGATAGAGGGAAGTGAGAGATGGCATAGACAGAGAGAGAAGAGGATAGAGAGGAAGAGAGAGAGAGAGAGAAAGTGGGAGAGAGATTGTCGCGTCTACAGGAAACGAATAGGTGTGGAAGGCCTGCCTCTTCGAGAGGTGAGATAAGCCCCCCCCCCCAGTAGCAGGATGAGTCCTCTTCTGTCGTTAAACATTCATGTTGCGCAAGAACAGCTAAGGGGAGATAAGAGAGGGAGAGGACCATGAAAAACAGCTAGAAGAAGGTAGGGGTATAGAGACAGAGCGAGGGAGAGAGAGAGAGAGAGAAAGTGAGCACGAGGAGACAGACAAGGGGATGAGAGAGAAAAGGGCTGGCTGCAATTCAGAGAACAGTATGCCTAGAAGTAAATAATGATCTGTAATCACTAATCAAATTTTAATTGATTTTAGACCTTAGGAGGAAAGAATAGATTGGGATAGCCCATTCGTTTTAAAGAACAAAAGTGTTTTATTTTCTAGAAAAAAAAAACCCCGCCAATTTGGAGTGAAATGCGGTTGAATGGAAGAGTGGCGTTGTAGAACCAAGCAGAACGACCCTTTCTCTTACCTCTACCTTTGTGTCGTCAAAAGGAGAACAATCAAGGCCGAGAGGAAAAGAGAGAAGAAAGAAAGAAAGAGAGAGAGAGAGAGAGAGAGAGAGAGAGAGAGAGAGAAGGGAAGAGAGAGAAAGGGAGAAGGTGAGTGAGAGAAAGAGAGAGCGCACAGAATCACTGAGAAGAGAATCAAGCTGGGCACGTTTCCACAAATGAGGAGTGACACCAGTGACGGTCTCGAGGCGACAGGACAAGGCACCTGCCAGGTCCGGACTCATCTAACCCTTCAACCATTCCGCCGCCGCTCTCCTATACCATGCAAGTCATTTCTCCTCTTCCATTTCTCTCTCTCTCTCTCTCTCTTTCCCATAAACTATCCAAATCTTCGCTTTCGTCACCCCCCTTTCTTCTCTCATAAGAAACCAACTCCCCATAAAAGATATCCAACGCCCATTGCCTATCTTGACTCCATTTCTAAGCGACACAACATTTAGAGGCTAATGATGCGAGTGGTTACAGAATGGAAGGACAGACAGAAAAGATGGACATAAAGTGGAAAAAGACAATGTGAGTGAAGATCGAAAAAATATAAGATAATAGGAAATAGGAGAAGAGAGCTGATGAAGAGAGAGAGTGGGTGCGTGTGGAAAAGAGACCATTGGAAGGAAAGAAAGAAAGATGAGAGAGAGAGAGAGAGAGAGAGAGAGAGCATGTGCGCGAGTCATGAAGCTCATTGGCCACGTATTGAGAAAAGCAGCAGCATCCAGGCAATCATCCGCGGGGGGCGAGGGAGTCTTCTCTCCTCCAGTCCCCTTCTTCATCTCAGCAATTTGTGCCTTTCCCTTCTAGCCATTTTCTCGTCTTAGCTAGTGCACTAAAAATAATAGAGAGGGAATGGAGAGAGTGGGTAAGTCTGAAATCGAAAGAAAGGGAGGGAGAGACAGAGAAAGAGAGAGAGAGAGAGAGAGAGAGAGAGAGAGAGAAGTACTCCTAGAAAGAAGGGAAGAAAGAGGAGCCCATGGCCCGAAGTAGCAGATGAGAAGCATAAGAAGGGGGTGTATGCAGTGGGAAGAAGAGGTCATACACAATCCGTGTCAAGTACTCGGCACGGCAAGAACAAGCAGCCTCCAGCCGGTGGCTGTCCCCGTGGCAAACATTCCATTCCTCCACCATCACTTCAGCCATCTCTCATCTCGCGTCAATTGCCAATCGAAAGCTCTCCTATGCTCCTCACTGCCCTCAGAATCCATCGGAAGGCTAAGAGATACGGAAGTATCATAAGAGACGAGAAGAATATGAGAGGTAGATGGACAGGTAGATAGGCAAAGAGAACGAGATACAGAGAGAGAGAACGAGAGAGAGAGAGAGAGAGAGAGAGAGAGAAGAATGAGCTAGTATGGTGTGGAATGGTTGTTGCCAGTGGATGTAGGTGGGGGACGAGTCCAATCGGGAGGGCTCTTCTTACCAGAGAGGCCTGGATAAAAAGAAAGGATATCCAAGTGAAGTCACGAGGAAGAACAAGATACAGTCTTTCTTTCCACTTTCGCGCACGTCTCCACTGAGCGCATGCTTCAATGAAACCGAAGCCAGTTCATCTCTCTCTCACTCTCTCTGTTTCACTCGCTCTCTCTCCGCTTGCATATCAACTCAGCCATCTCTTTCTTTCTTTCTCTGTATCTCTTCACCCTGCATGATCTCTCTCCCTTCTGCGTGTCATGTTCTTCTTTTGCATGCTTTTGCCTTTTCTTCATCTCCAGGGGCCATTTCATGCTGCTGACCACCGCCCGTGAGCCTTGTTCTTGCCTCCGGCGACAGGCATCTCGTAATCCGAGGAAGGAATAAGCACGCACTACCATCTCTCTCGCTCTCTCTTTCTCACACACACTCTCTCTCTCTCTCTCTGCTCTCTATCCTCCTTCTATCTGGACAGGAAAACAGCCGACTAGGCATGCTAATTACGTGGAGTGTGCATTCTCGCTTGCGCTTTGACAAACGGTGCGACAGAAAGTGAAAGAGAGAGAGAGAGAGAGAGAGAGAGAGAGAGAGAGAGAGAAGAGGAGAGAGGCTTAAGAACGGGGCAGGTGAGTAAGCAAAGAGTTCACGGCTACCCTGATGAGGGAAGATGAAAACATGGTAGGAACCAAGGGCTTCAGGCCTTGATTAGCCTAGTTTGGGGATTGGGAGTAGAAAGATGCTAAGGTAGACTAAGGACATCACAAAGGGAAGCAGAGAACAAGGGAGACAAGAAGCTGAGCGAGAGGGAGAAAAACGAAAGATCGAGAAAGATGAGAGTGTGCGGAGAAAGAGAGAAGCGAACAGATCCAGCAAGCCAAGCATCCTTAACCGAGAAGCTTTAGCAAGAATAAACAAGAGCAGCAGTAAAGGCCACAGTTGCGTCTTGCCCTTTGCAGGCAGAAGAAGCCGGAAGATGTATAAAGACGTCACGAGTGTGCTTCCCGGATTCCCTTTAACATCTCCATCCAACACACACGGCGCCTTCAAGCCACACACCACTTTAGAGACATTCCAGGCACACAGTGCCAGATAGTAGCATTTACGGAATGAGAGCAAGCTCAGAAAGATAGAGAGACAAAGAGAGAGAGAGAGAGAGAGAGACAGAGAGAGAGAGAGAGAGAGAGAGAGAGAGAGAGAGACAGAGAGAGAGAGAGAGAGAGAGACAGAGAGAGATGAGGACAGGGAGAGATAAAAGGTTGAAGGGGAGGAAGATAGCAGGGATCTCATGCATCCGGCGTGGCGTGGCACTAAAACAGATGGCCTAACGCTCTATCTCTCCCTGTCTCTGTCTCTCTCTCTTACTCCTGTTCTCTTCACTCTCTCCCTTTGGCCGTGTCCACTCCAATCAAGAAGCACACGCCGTTTCCCCTGCTCTCCTCCTCACAACAAACGTCTCATCCGTTACGGGGATGGAAAGATGTATCATTTGTCTGCCCGTGCACCTCAACGACCCCTGCGGCCAGTCTCTTCTTCCCTTGCTCTTTCATATCAAAGAGTTCTTTCTATTCCGCGCACATTTGCATTCCTTCCCATAAATGTATTATATAGCCAATGGCGCTGGAGGAGTAAACAGCTCGGACGGTGCGGGACGGAAAGAACAAAGCAGCCAGTCTCACAGATGTCGCGGTGGCAAGTACTATCCAGATACATTGACATCAAGGATCAGCCGACATCCAGACATGGTGGGAGATGAGAGAAGAGACATTACAAGAACAGAGAGATCGAGAGAGACAGAGAGAGAGAGAGAGAGACAGAGAGACAGAGAGAGAGAGAGAGAGAGACAGAGAGACAGAGAGAGAAGAGAAAGTGCCGACCCTCTCGCACTCATTATCATTACCAGAAGAGATTGAGAAAATTGCAAGGATTTAGGTGGATGAAGCCGCAAGACGAGTAGATGGAACGGAGGGAGTGAAGTGGCAGAGAGCGAAGAGAGAGAGAGAGAGAGAGAGAGAGAGAGAGAGAGAGAGCGGAAGAGACAGCAGAGAGGGTATCGAGAAGGCAGCGAGGGAACACGAGATTTACGTAGCGATAACACTTGGAGAAACATCAGAAAGTAGAGCGAGCCAAGCGGCGAAACTACAAATGAAGAAGGGAAAACTCTTTAGAAAAAAAAGAAAAGCAAATCTCCACGATGGAATGAGATAGAATCTTTCTCTTCCATCCATTCAAGTGTTTTGGACGACCTTCGGAAGGAGCTCAATGAAATAAAGAAAGCGGGACGAAATCACGATTCGCTTACTTGGAAAGTCGGAAAAAACGGGATGATGGGAAATCGCTGGAAGATAACAAAAGAGAGGGATATGAAAGAGTGAAAGAGAGAAGAAGAGTAGAGAGAGATCGAGAGAGGGAGAGAAAGAGAAAGAAAGAAAGAGAGAGAGAGGGAGGGGGGGGGGGGTTAAATGGTAAAATGATGCTTGAATGGTGTGAGCCGGTCCACTTTCTCTCGCCTCCTTCATCCATTATTCACAACTTCTCATTCTCACTGCCAAATGGCGCCTGGACTTCTCTCTTCCACTTCGACTTTCTCTCTCTCTCTCTCTGACCTTTCACTCGTTCTCTCCACTCTCTTCCTTCCGCTCACCTGCAGAAGTTGCCATCAACAAACTCAAATCAAGTCACCCGGAAAAATAGCCCTAGTAGCAAAATTCGCACGGCTAATATCACTTTTAAGCGCTAAACAAAGAGATGTAGGATGCATGAGCAGATCACATAGATGTGTTTGAAAGGGGATGAGGACGGAATAGCAAAGGGATAAGGGAAGTGGCAGGGGAAGTTTTGTTGGGAGCGGGGGCAAGGTCAACTGGGGAGGGTTTCAACCTTCAGAGGTGTCGCAGTGGCCATTGTCATAAGCGAGGAGGAATCGCGGCGCCCTCATAAATTCAAATGAGTTATGTGAGCCGTGACGTGGATGGCGTTCTTCTGCATCTTCATTTCGTTGGGTATCGTATCTAATCGGGACGGGGTCAAACGGTTGGAATGCTCTGCGCGGTAAAAGAGGGACAGTCCACCAACGACAACCACCAACTTAGAAGTTCCAACAGCTCCAAGAATAGTTCATTGTATCCAGAAAATCGATACATAGTTTTAACCCTGCCAAGGCGGAATAAAAAAAAGTAAACTTCGACGATGCAATAAAATCTCAATGAGACAAACGACTAAAAAGGGAATATAACGAGAAATAACTCTATTAATGGAATCAAATTATACTGACGCTGGATTTGTCCTGTTCCAGTAAACAAAGTGTGTTTGTCCGCCAGCAGCAACTCGGACCAGGACGGAGAGAACGAGCAGAAGGAGCAAGGAGCTTCTCCAACAGCCATCTTCACTCCACGCCGGACACGCTGTTCTCATCTATATCAATTTAAACAGTAGGAATATCAGGTCCAAAACATAAATTGAACGGAAGCTGCAAAAGGAAAGCCTTTGATGGCCCAACTATAAATTTCTCTAGGATTATGGCAGCTGAGAGGGTGCGATGAGGGGGGAGGGAGAAGGGAAAGGAAAAAGGGGCGGAGCAGCTAAGCCAGACAAGCAACCCTCTTGGAAGGAAGCCACGCCCATAACATCGCACCAACAACGTCATATATAGCGCTGAGATCACAGTGATACACACAGGTCATTACCGAGAGACGCAAAGTACATCTTGAATTTCCAATTTCAACAAAATTAGTTGCATATCCAAAGAACCCAGGACACGGGCAAACGGCAAGATTCGTGAAGAAATAACAGAGGCATTTGCAAGTTACAGGCTTAATTTACAGCTCTTCAGCAACAATTTCGATTCCGTGACAAAGTTATCGACATTACGCCCCTTATAAAAATACTATCAAGCTTGAAAAAGTCCTTAATTCCTCGACGGATTATCCTAGCTTCGAACTTATTTCGGTGTTTTACAAATCATGTAAGAAATATTGAAAACATCGTATTAATTTTTTTTAATTTACGGCTTAACTATAAAGAATATTTTCGGGTGGTCCACTTTATAATTTTTTTGTTGTTATTTATTATCCGCTCGCTCATGAATGGATACCAACTCACGGCTGTCGTTATCTCGTCCCTTCATTTTCTCATTATGCGTATATTTCATATTTGCTGCACTCTGGTAGATAAAATGTAAAGTGCAGACATGCAAAGCAAAATGTTAAATTAATTATGATAATAATAATAACTCTCAAATGAACTTCATCAATGGGGATGCATCCATACAGAGGAATTTAGACACAATGAAGAGTCTGAGAAAGAAAGGGTGAGATAGATAATTAGAGATAGAAAACCCGATATTGTATTCTGTATTATTAACATTTTTTTTTTGAAAAAAAGCAGTGAAATCCTGATCTTCTTCTCTCACCGGCAAGCTTCTTTATTGAGCAACGACGACTTTGTACAACGTGAGCACGACGACAACTATTATGAAGGGGAAGCAGCTGTGGAATGCAGGAGAAGGAGCAAGAGATCTTAGCGATGGGGTAAGTGAGAAAGAAGACAACCGGGTAGAGATGCAGGTTCAAGGAAAGCACCGAGCTTGAGGTTTCATTAGGGAAGTTTGGTGGTGCAATGTAGGCAGTGAATTGAAAGGAGGGCGGGGTCTAAGTGAGAGTGCAAGAGGCTGTGGCGGATCTTCCGCGTCCCTCAGCCGGACGCGCCGCCGTCGCTGCCACCGCCAGCCACGAAGCCACCCGTGGAGAAGTAGTGATGGAAGTCGTAGTGGAGGGGAGCCAGGCAAGACGAAGGGGATTCGTACTGCAGAGACGAGGAGAGGGTCTGGTGATGAGGGTGGTGGTGAGTGTACAAGGGAGGGGCACTGCCGGACAGACAGCCCGAGGCTGTCTCCAGGTCACCCGCCGGGTACGGCAGAGGGTGGCAGAACCCGGCAGTTCCAGAGTCAAGAGGCCGCCACTTCGGCTGGGAAGAGAGAGTCGGGTGCAGTGGAAGTTGAGGAGACGGCTGGGAAGAGGGGCACTTCGAGAGCCATTCTGAAGACGAGGAAGATGACGACGAGGAAGATGCGCGACGGCCATTCAACCAGCGACTATAGATTGCCTGCAAGTGAGAGAGAGTGAGAGTGAAAGTGAGAAATAGAAGGGAGGGGACAGAATCAGAGAGAGAGCGGAGAGAAAGAGAAAGAGAGAGAGAGAGAGAGAGAGTGAGGGAGAGAGTGGAGAGAAAGAGAGAGAGAGGGGGGGAGAGAGAGGATGTAAGTGAGCGTGAGACCTACTTGGTAGTGTTCGGCATGATGGCGATTCAAATGTCCCATGAAGTTGGAGGAGCACGGCGAACGGACAAGGGCTGAGCAGAGCTGGCACTGCGCCTGGCCACTCGACGTGCGGCGGAAGAGTTCCCAGACCTGTCGGGAAGAGAGGATCAAGAGAGAACGAGAGAGAGAGAGAGAAAGAGAGAGAGAGGAGAGAGAGAGAGAGCAAGAAAGAGAGGAGAGAAGGGATTCTCACTGGATGCTTAGTGCGTCGATTCCTCTTGGACGCTGCAGCATTGCTGGTTCGATTGTTCGAAGGAGGTGCTGTTGGCCGTGGCTGCTCCGTCGGGGGCGCCTGGTGCTCTTGCGATTCCGGCTCTTCCACTTTCCTCAAATCATTGCAGATGTGGAGTGAGAGTGCAGTAGATTGTGAGATTGAGAATAATACATCTAATTCAGATAATAAGAACAGACCGAGTAAACTTTACTCGGGTGAAATGCGTGATGTCACTATGAGTGACTCACTATAACTCTGCTTCCTTTGATCAGTTTTTGTAAAGAAGTTAGATGAAGTGATGAAAGTGAAAGGTGACTGACGGGATGGTAGACAGCGGTGGTTGCTGTTGGGAATGAAGTTGATGTTGTTGCCAAGGGAAGGTCTGGACTGCTAGATCAGGACGGAGAAGAAGAGCGGCCGAGTCAGAAGAAGGCAGAGAAGGCACTCCGAGGAAGCAGCAGTCGCCTGGCAGATCGACGTGCTTTGTCATCATTGAAGCAGTGACTGAAGAGACAAAGAAAGGAAGAGGGACAAGCAAAGCTAAGCTTCTTCTCCCTCCCCCCACTACCGACCATATCAAGTTAGAAGCACATCTAATGACCAAGACTATAGGAAAGTCAAGAAGTACAGAAGTAGAGGGAACGAGTGACATAGAGAACCAAGGGACGATTAAGCATAGAGACGACTGACGGAGAGGTCATAGAGATGTAGACGAGAGTGATACAGAGAGAAAGGGGTGAGGAAAAGATAAGAGCCGCGAGAGACGACCACCACGAACAGCAAGCACCCCGCCAACCTGCCCAGCACAATGAGAACAATAGCAGTGCCCTGCGCTCATGCCGCCTGTCACCCCGCGCAGGCTGAGGGAGAGAGAGGAGAGTGAGAGAGACAGAGAGAGAGAGAGAAAGGGAGAGAGAGAGAGAGAGGGGGGGGAAAGGAGGGCGAGGTTCAGAGTGAGGTAAAGGCATTCGCGAAATGAGAAGATGACAGAATGGCCAGTTAAAGTAGCGGGGAGTCGGTCTCGAGTAAGAAGAAGAAGAAGCAGGGGGAAGGGGAGGAGGTGGGCGGTTGGCAGACAAAGAACGCCAGTGGCTGGCTGACTGTTCTCCCTCTGAGTAACCCCCTCTCTTACCCTAAATCGGGACCGTTAAGTGCCTATGCCATCAAATGAAGAGACAAGAACAGGTATACTGTAGTCTCGAATGGTCAGAGCTTTCCACACTAGAAGCTATCGTTAGCAAATCCGGATTCTTTTGCCAGAGACTACTTTCACATTTCTGAAGTTATAGCAATCACTCTTTTTCTACCTTCTTCTTACTCGTTTCTCTCTTTCTCGCTTCTCTCTCTCTCTCTGCATCTCTAATCGCGGTTCACGTCTTTGTCATCTCTCTTGATCCTTTTTTGCTTACAACTACCAAATTGAGGGAAGAAAGCATTGTTGAAGCAGAGGGCTCTGCCAACGGTAACACAAGAGAAAGGAGACCTGAGGGATGAGACAGAAAGAGAAGAGAGAGAGAGAGAGAGATAGTGAGAGAGAGAAAGAGAGAGAGAGAAGAGAAAGACAGAGACAGAAAGACAGAGAGCGAGGGAGAGAGTTGCCAGCAGATCGCGCGAGCGGTGGAATGAGGAAATACTGAGACGAAGGGCACGAAACTTGCTTTCAGCTCTGTCCCTCCTCCTCCTCTGTTCTCTCTTTCTCCCTCACTTTCTCTTTCACTAAAAGTGCCTCTCCTTTTCTTTCTCTTTCTGCCATTCACTTGTGCTGACCCTCCGGCCACGCCTCCCCACCACTCTCTGCAGTCGACGAATGGAGACATTTTCTTTTTACAAATTTCTCTTTATTTCGGTATTCAAATTTAACGCACAACTTGAACAGAAAACATGAATGTATATGACAGAAGGAAAACTGATGATACACATTCGTTCCAAGAAATACTCCTCAAATTAAAATTTTTTTATTTCAAAAGAAATCTGAAGAATTTCTTCTTTATATGGACGGAATGCGACAAGTCAGAAAATTTTTTTTTAAGCAGTGAGACATTCGTTTAGCAATGCGGTTGCGGTTGGCGTGGGACGGAACAAAGACATTTTAGAAGAGTTATAAGCAAGGAAATCTACGGGGATAAAGAAAGGAGATTCTTGCGTGCGAGATGTCCTCGTGAATGACTGCATGAATGAACGTAACTCACACATAGAAATGTTATCATCTTTTCAGGCTACCCTCGATTTCTTCTCATAACCTAATACTAACAATTAGTGGTAAGAAATGAAGAAAGCAATATTTAATCGAGGGTAGTAAGAAGGAAGGGCCCGTAGTACTGTAGGATATCGGAGAAGAGTACTGTGTGATATCGGAGATAAGGTGTAATGTAGGATATCGGAGAAGAGTACTGTGTGATATCGGAGATAAGGTGTAATGTAGGATATCGGAGCGATGAGAAATTCACCAATTAGCAGTGATCAGCAAAACAACTGCTTCTTCATTCAAGTGAAACTTTCGCTTCAAAAGTCTAATAGTGTTGGCGGAATAAAACGAGCTAGCGTCTGATTTTCCGCAAAGAGGGAAAATAGCTATTGAATAATGAATGATGGTGTCCTCCGATACAAGGGAGGGCAATAGAGAAGTAACGAGCGGTAGAGAAAGCGAGATGACCGAGAGCGAGGAGGGAGAGAGAGAGAGAAAGAGAAAAAGAGCGAGAGAGAGAGCGAGCGAGGAAGAGACAGAGAGAAAGACTTGGCAGATCCCTCACATGAGTCCGCACTGTCGGAGATTCGCACCAACAATGATGTCCGTGACTGCATCGAAAACGAAGCGAATGTTATTGGTGTCGGTGGCACAAGTAAATTGAGTGTAGATCTGCTTCGACCCGTCCTGCAAAATTGCTTCCACATCCAATAATAACATCCTGTTAAATTTAATTTATCTGCAAAATTTTTTCGCAATACATTTTCCGCACTAATAAGAGAAGCTTAGTCCTAGGATCAAAAAATCCAAAACACTGTATTCCATTTTGCAGGAACTCCGTGATGAACAAATACACTTTTGACCGAACGCAGTAATCTTTGCAAACCTTTCTCTTGTTGAGGCTCTCAAATTGCGTCTGGACATATGTCGCAGCTTCCTCGTACGTGTTAGCGCCTGAGGAAAAAAAACAATTAACTGAAAACCTTTTTTGTCGTAGTTTCGTAATAGGCAAATTCGAGGAAATAATAAGAACTGCATTTGAATGTCGATGAGAATGGAAGTGATTGACCGACCACTGTACTCAGGGAAGGCGATGGAGAGGGGCGACCGCTTCAGCTTCTCCTCGAAAAGATCCTTCTTGTTCAGAAAAAGGATGATGGAGGTGTCAGTAAACCACCGGTTGTTGCAGATCGAATCGAAAAGACGCCGGGACTCCAGCATCCGATTCTGAGGAATGGGAAAGAGAATCATTTACACAGCTACCATCCGTGCATAGACACACTAATTGTAAGGAAAATTAAAAAAGAACTAATGTTCTATAGGAAAAGTTCAAACCTAAATATTACAAATATGAAAATACTAGAAGAAGCAAAGAATCTCAATAATCCCGACCATCTCGTCATCCTCAGCAAGCACCATGTCGTACTCAGAGAGGGCAACGCAGAAGATGATGGCAGTTACTCCCTCGAAGCAGTGGATCCACTTCTTCCTCTCCGACCTCTGCCCACCCACATCAAACATCCTGCAGAGATTAGCTATCGGAACAAAGTTTAAAGAGTTTCAATCAATAGCTTCAACGAAGAAAAACAACATTTTAATCCGATAGATAGAGTATTTGGCTCTATTCCAGAACAGGGGCATATGAAAATACGGATCCGAACAAAAATTTAAATAATGTTAAATTATTTAAATTTTTGCAGAAAACGGTGGAAATGGAAAACTCGAGAATAAATATACTATTGTCTCGTTCTTTTAGTTCTAGGAGGCTGAGATTGTTAGTTGGTAGTCGGATTTTATTCCGGCACCCGTGTTTATTTTCTGGCCATTTTTGCTTATTCGGACTCTTGTTTTTCATATTAAATAGAGCCAAGCATTATTAGAACAATCAAAGAAGTAAAAAGTGACTTATTGCACTAGGAAAAAAAAGATGAACTAACTTGAAGTAAAGATCTTTGTAGGTGAAATGAGTCTCAACGATTCCCGTTGTCTTGACTCGAGTGCGGAGAACATCATCCTAATCAGCAATGAATCGATCAATAACCGTGTCAAACAACAGAATAACTCAAGAACTTCTGCTAGCACAACCATCTATTACAAGAAAATACAACGATGAAAGAAATTAAGGCGCAAACGAAAGATGAATGATGCACAAACTTGAGTTGGAAGATAATTGGGCTGCGAGATGCGATCGAGGCTGTTGAGATAGTAGGACGCCGAGTCATTTAGCTGATATTCCCGTGACCTAGTCAAAGAAAGAACAAGTTCGCAATGATTTTGTAGCATACATAATTTCTCAATTTTACTGATATTTTACAATATTTTTATTGTTATTAGAAAAAGTTAGCCATGATCTGTAATATAAGCTCGAAATTATCCAGCAATGGTACCAATAAAGATAGGGGGAAAAGAAAAAAATATGAAGTAACCTCTGGAAACACTCCTGGACGCCCTTGTCCGCCCAGAGACGCTGCATGGACGCAGCCAGATCAGGACTGAGCTCTCCCTCGTCACAACTCAGAGATAGCTCAATTATTAAACTTGTAGAACGAACGACTTGGTTCAAGTAGTACCTGGAAGAAGCTACGATGGTCGTTCTGGCGCTCCAGCTTAGCGAAGTCGATTCTAAGCTGATTCATTGCGCGCATAATCGCCATCATTGACTAAGAAAACAGGCTATTAGGAAAAGAAACACAAGCAGCTAGCAGAACCACCGAAACCGGAAACTCAAAATTTAATCATGTACAAAAATTGCAGCAAAATTTAAATAATTAAGCAAGTTAGTATCGTATTTGAAGGCTATATATGACCACCAATGACTGCTAGCCTGAATGGTGTTGGAGAACACAACGGGCCGGTACGCCCTTCGCTCGTCATCCGAGTAGCCTGTTTCGTGGATGATCTTCATTTGCTTCACGATGGTCGACTTCCCAGACTCGCCCGCCCCGAGCAGCAGCAACTTCACTTCCTTCGATGACCGGTCCGCATCGGCACGGAGCTACAAATAGACTTTCATCTTCCTCTTAATTGCGTTATACATATAGCCAGAAGTGTAGCCGCTGTGCAGTTCTTATTCCAGGAACTAGCTAATGATCTGCTTTTCCTTGCAATTATAAAAGCGAAATAAAAAGAAACGAGCGATTCCAACCTGTTCATCAATCTGCTTCGAGCGTAGCTTCGCATTCTGATCAGTGCTGTTGACACAGCCCATTTCTGCGCCAACTCAAAATCTAAATGCTAAGAATAAACCCACGCCTTTGTGAGAAAGTTGACGATAAATGTCATAAAACCCCACTACTTGTGGAAGTAGCGCCTCAAAACAGCGGAAAAGACGAACAAGTAAGCAACATTGCAAAGAAAAGAGTTCAGAGATACTAATCTGAAATTGCAACGGATATGTAAAGACAAACAATTCCCTTTAATTTTGATAAATAATTCGGAAAACTACGGAACGTTGCCACGCTTCCTTTTCAAGGAACAAATTTTTCAAACCACGCGCGTCTGGAACTAAATACGCGCCAATACATTTTAAAGGCACAATGATCAATTTTAAAGAGCTTTAGATAGCGAGATGGCGGAAGGTTTCAGAAGTAATTTTGCGATTAAGGTGACGAGCCCATTCAGTTCGTTTAGTGATAGATCGAGGAACAACCACAGGAAGATCGATTGAGGATGAGGTAAGAGCGGTAGAACAGATGAAGAGAGCATACCGTGAAGGAGAGATGGTTAGGAAGGAGGACAGAAAGAGAGAGAAAAAGGAGAGATGGTTAGGAAGGGGGACAGAGAGAGAGAGAAAGACAGAGACAGAGAGAGAGAGAGAGACTAGTGTGAGAAAGGGTTGCAGATTGAATGATTGATGGGATATAGGAACCAGAGGAGGTCGAAGAGTATAAGTGATGGAGGCGGTGATATTGTGAATGCGGCGGATAAAAGAAAGAGTAAAGCAGCAGATTATAAAGGGTGAGACGGAAAACATGTCAGAGAGAGTTGTATCCTGGAAAAGTAAGAGGTGGAGGGAACAGGCAACCAGGATTACAAGTTAGCAGAAAGAGAAAGAGAGAGAGAGAGAGAGAGAGAGAGAAGATAAAGTAATACAGGCGAAAGAAAGAATGCAAGGAAGAAATTGAAAGAGAAAGCGAGGTACAGCGGTGAAAGTGAGGAATTCCGCGTACATAGAATGGAGACTGCCCCGCAACTCGAATCTCTTCACACTACCCACGTGTTCATTCCAAATGAGGGAGGACAGACGTGCGAGAATGGCTTTCTCCTTTCTTGCTATACCCAAGACATTCCCTTGCCAGCGTGAGATCTATAGCTAGAGGTTATAACGAGATACAAATAGGAGCTGGAGAACAAGAGTGTTGAGAATAAGGAAATCGAGGTTAACTGGACTCGAAGGGAGGTGAGAGTAGCTTCCGTTGCATCTGGGATGACCTCTAGGAAATTGTGCTCTTTCCAGTCAAACCCCTCCCACCCAATTGAATCGCCTGTCCCTCACCATCCTCGCTTCCTACACTTTCCTTCCCTTTTTTTCTCCCAACCACTCTTCTTCTATCGCTCTCCAAGACCTTAGCTCGCACCGTTAGAAAAACAACAGCTGCAATGAGAATATTTTCAGCTTTAATAACAAGAAAATCAACAAATAACGATGTGAACAGTGAAGAATTAGACCGATATCTATGGAACACTCACGAAGTTTAGACGGAGAGTGGGAAATGGGATTCAACTTCGGAGAACATTGATTTGAGGTCGATGACTTTCGTATTCTCTCCGCTTTCTCCGCCGACGCAGACAAGAAAAGGAGAGTTGGGAGAGAATGAAATTGCGTGCAGAGCTCCCATCGACACATTCTTCTGTCCAATCCGCTCCAGACCAGTAGACGGATTCACCTTCCACACTGCCACCATCTGTAAACCATATTCTATGTCTGACCTTTTCTCGTTCAGTACCTTTATCCTTCTCTCTCTCTATCTCTCTCTCCCGCTCTCTCTCTCTCTCTCTCTCCACCAACCCCATCAGATCCGGCTGAAGCGAGGAGGCCATTGGCGGCGGGAGAGAATGAGATGCCCTCGATGGCGCCTTCGTGGCCCTCGACAGTGTAGAGAAACTCGCCCGGGCGACGCATATCCACATAGCGAAGGCGGCCTTCAATCAAACAATCTCACTCATGATCACACTGTATCACTCCCTCAACTTCTCCATCTACTTTCCTCTCTCTCTCTCTCTCTCTCTCTCTCTTTCCGTTTTCACTCATGCAGGCAATTTCATTCAGGTCGAGCAAGAAAAGTTTTTCAACCAACACTTCCAGAATGAATTAACGGAAAAAGGGAAATGACGATGATTAAAACAACATTACGCCGTACCATCATCTGAAGAGACTACTGCGTGGAAGGGACTAGCAATGTCCCAAATCGTCTTTTCACATTGGACTCCTTCTCCGAGATTCCATCTAAACTGTTAATTAATTAAAGACATAAACCTAAATTAACAGCAAAAAAATTATAAGGAAATTAATTTAAAAATTTTTTTTACCGGGCATGGCTCTGCTCAGTGCGGCAATCCACTGCTGAAAGAACTCCAGTGAGAGTGCCCGAGAGTAGAATCGCATCTTCAGCCGGGTGCCAGCTCAGAGTTTGAATCTACGAAAATGGAGAGATTGGCTATTGCAACCAATGAATAATATAAGATTTACGATAAAGAATTATGTTATTCACATATACAATGTTTTCTAAGCATTTAAAACTCAAAATAATATCTTGTAAAAAAGAGTTCACGACTTACTCCTCCGTCGGCAGATGCATCAATCTGAGAGGCGCACTTCGTCTCATCAATGTCCCAAAGAATGAGCACGCCACTCGCATCTCCCGAGGCCATGACATGCGGAGTCAGGCTGTTCCACCTCAAGCCCAGTTCTAGTCAACTGTTCTCTCTGCCTTCTCACCTCGCTCCCCTTCCCCCCTCTTCATTCCCTAATAAAAAGATCCTTCCATACCTACAACTAAGCACGGCGTCGCGGTGTCCCTGAGAACTGCCATCTCGCTTCTTTCTCTTACCTGTCATTAACCCACTTGTTAAACAACAAGTCCATTTTCACTCAACTAAATCCGAATAAATGTTGAACTAAGGCTATGTATTCTACTCGGACTAGGATAAATACTTGATAATTCACACAGACCTTTTCCCTTTCCTTTGCTTCCGGACCGAAAAGCGATGACTGGCTCGCATGCATTCACAATATCGAGATCCCAGACTTGGATGCTGCCCTCGATCGTCCCCACAGCAACCAGGTTGCCCTCAAAGATTAAGCTATCACTTCTTTGTCTTTCCCATGCAACCAAAGCAAAAGCAGAAATCTTGAGCAAGTATCAAACGAGATTTGTGAAACAGAAATCGTCTTTAAACAAATAGTAACCATCATGCACGTACTCTCTTATCGTCTGATCCTGGATCATAGTGGAAGGGTTCAATGCAGAGAGGGGGCGCGTCCAGGAGGTAGTCGTGGTGGACGTACCAATCTCCCGCTGACTCGTTGAAAACTCGCACTTCCAGCGAGTACGAACCCTGCGAGGTGATATCGCATGACATTATGTGCATTTCCTCGAAAACTTGCATAGATATGCAATTGGTCTGCTATAACTGACGAATGCTAACGAAATCGGAGAAAGCAACACTAAAATATATGGATTGGAATGAAACGGACTCGATCGACACTTGCGATGACAACGAGGTTGTCGTCTGCCTTGATGAGGAAGTCCTCTTTCTCCTCTTCCTCATCACTGTCTGTGTGACGTGTGATGTGAGGATCTTCCAGAGGAGACGAGTACATCGCAACCGAACGGATTGACGGTCTGCAGTTTAGTAGGTAATTAAATAGAAGAAATAATTCTAAAGTGCAACTTCATTAAAACATTTATATTATAACTGGTATTAGAAGGAATTGAAATTTTTGGGACGAAATGAATAGAATAACCAAAAAGACTCCAACCCTTTCTCCTCGCCTGCGTCTTCTTCGTACTCCTTCATGTATTCCTTCATCGCAGTGTCCTCATCTGCCGTCTCTGCATCCGCTGCAAGGTTGGCATTCGACCCGCGGAGACCTTGTGGCATCTCAACAAAGCATTTCCTACCAATGAATATCAATGCAAGTTCTAACCTCTTCCTGCTGAGTCTCCTCTGCGTCACTCGCATCCTGATCAGAAGACTCGGCCTCTCCACCTAAGTAAGAAAGCATCAAGATAGCACATCCACCCATGTCACTAATAAAAGAATGATAACCTTGAAGGAGTTCCTTCATGTTCTCAGCATCAACTTTGACGAGATGCGGCTCGTGCTTTGCCACTCCGCGACGCACCCAAGCGACATCCGACACGAGGACCACGCTCTCCATGACCAACAACCCAAATCTCACATAATCAACCGACTCCGCTGACGTGGCAAGACAAGGAACAAAGTAGAACAGCCGACTCAACAGACCATGCGCAAAAGAGAATTGTAACAGTGACGTTTTCGAATTCCATCCTTTATTCAATAATAAATATATTCATATTAAAACAGAAAAATATTACTCAAAACACATACAAGTCACTCGTCAAGATCACAGCCGAGATCAACCCAACAGAATCGTCCCGTCTCACAACAATCGACATCATTCACATTGATTTTAAATGGAATAATTTTGCCATCTTCTACAGAGCACCCGAATTCAGACAAAGAAGCAAGCAAACTGTCCACTCTATCCTCATAGCCCAGCCAGCAGGCGACGATCTCAACTGGAATTCTCACAGGCGGACTACGGTAGGCAGCGGCTATCACTTTTAGCGATCTATGACGAAGATTAGCAATGGAAGGCAGAAGGCTCAGTCGAGATATCTTAGAAGGCAGCGACCGAAGAAGTCGAAATGCCCGAACAAAATTCCCTAAAGCGGAATAGTAACGCAGTATATTAAAATAGTGTAGACTGAACAGTAACAATAAGAACTACAATAACTGAAAAAAGCGATGCATAACGAAGGTAATAAAAATTAATGGTAGGAGTCCACTAACCACTCCTCACAGCCGTGATTAAGGAGAAGGCCACAGGGAAGGTTGAAGGCAAGATCAGAGGGCGATAAGATATCAAGAGAGGAAGAGAAACGGCATCCTCGACCCTGCGAAGACAATCAGCGACGGCAATTCCAGAGCGAAGAGCGGAGGGCTCTTCAGATTGAGCCAGACCGACACGCAGCTCTCTCCATCTGCAATCTTCAACTAAAGGACATTTAATAGTACTTCAATGCCAATAAAGATACAAACATATAGAAGCACTCCTCGACAGCAGTTGCGTGCATCTTTGCCTGGAAAGCCACGCTCTCCTCTCGCCTTGCTCGATACTCGGCAGGGAAGTAGAATAGCAGCTGCTTCTCCATCATTTCCATGGCGATCGCCCCTTCCGCCCGCGACTGCCGCAACTCCTGTCTAATGGCCGTTATCCGTCACTTAGGAAATTTGTTCACCATAAAAAGAAATCAGGGATAACGATACCTGATAGCCCTGAACCGGTCAGAGAAGAATGAATAGCGGAGTCCGAAGGGAAGTCGCTCGTTTGCAAACACCTCGAGCAGGTAATCAACCGTCTTCAGCAAAATTGCTGGGGAGCGCAGAGTAGCGCTCGCTAGTTTGTCCTATCCCGCAGCACTTCTGCAGATGTGACAAATAATTAGTACATCTGAACCAACTCTACAATATTCCTAAAACACGCGCACCTCACATTCCTTTGTGAGATGGGCAAAAGAAATGAAAGGTAATTAAACAAGCAGAAAAAAACTGACCGAGTGTACTCCTTAACCATGTGAATGCCGAATTCTTTTTCAAGCGGGTGGAGTAGGTTGTTCTTTCTTCGAAATTTAACCTCCGCCTTCGAACACATTGCGAAGCCATCGGCCTCCATATGCCGAAAAAAAACAACAACATCAAAATCCTAATTGCATATTGTACAATCGGTTAGAATAACTACACAAACATAAACATTACGGTGCGCATGGCCATAGAATATACAGTAAGTAAATAATTTTAGCCTATCGCTTCCAACCGTAAGGCACACATGCCTTTCAAAATCGCACTAATATTATTCTGGCTGCTTGGTTCCCTCTGCCCGAACAATATGTCTTTTCCTAGCCTTACTGACTCTGGTTTTCCCGAGTGAGCATAATTAGATTTGAGACGAATTTGCAGCCTAATTAAGGCTGTTTTTTGCATCATGATATCTGGTGTGGAACTACCGTAATGTTTTGGTGTTGCGATAAATTGAAATAGTCACCTTGAGTTGGAAATGAAAATGAAAGCTGCTATGTAAGCTGGAAATGTTATATCTTGGTGATTTGTGTGTGTGTGATTTGTTTTTTTCCTATTGTGTTAATTGCAGACAGATGGAGAGGCGATTTGCCCAGGCGAGAAAACGCAAAACGTTGCGTGAAGTAGAAGCCCGAGCGGATGAAGTTACGTTAAGGAAGGCCTCGGATTCAGTGGAAGAAGCTGATGAAGAAAACGACGTGGATATCATGGAGACATCGAGTGGCGATGAGGGCGAGAACATCTTTGTCGATGATTTGCTGATTACGGAGGCTCGAGCGGATAACGAAAGTCAGCTGATTTTTTTTATTTCATTGTTATTTTCTCGACAATGAAAGTGACCTGTTGTTTTCCTTTTTTTATTTCATCTTTTTTTTTATGTGAATGCTAGTATTTTGAACCAACCGTTATCTTGTAGGTGTTTTCGGGGAAAGTTTATCGTCCATGTCTTCCCTTGTCCTTTGCCAGCTTCAACACTTAATTGACAGTGCATTCAGCCAGGCCGGTTTGTCACTTTTTTTCCTCGTTAAATTTGAAGTATTGTGGCAAAGAAAACTTGCGTTTAACTCTATGTTTTTTTCAAGTAAATTAAAGTTACTTTATTTAATGGGCGCAAAGCTTGTTGATGATACTGTGCTATTCGCACAGGATTGGACCTTTATTTAGCTGGTCACTTCAGTCCACACGAAAGGTTTATGCGTGCATTCTTGAACAACAAGGCGTATCCTCTGCCGTGGCCTAGCCCTCGCAGTTCAAGAAGACTGCCCATTTCTTCTCTCCGGGATCAAGTGGCATGTCAGCTTGTTTTTTTGTTTTGTTATTGGGGATGCAAAATGATTATTTAATTTTGGTTTCCAGACCATTTGTTTTCACCTGGCAGAATTGGTCCGTGTAATGGGAAGCCAATACCCACTGTCGACGATTTCTTTCGAACATTTGCATTTTGTTATGCAAAAATGCCTGAATCTCAACGTCACTCGTAATGTAGGATTCTTCATGCTTAAGAAGTTAGAATATTTTTGTTTAAAAAAAAAAGTTTAAAATAGGAAGTAACATGTTTTGTTTAGCACTGCCCTTATCCAAGAGATCCGTCACGAGACGCTACGTCGCTCTCGAGCTGACTTTGAGAGCATCGAGGTCGATTCGACCGCCCATTGAAGAGGCTCTGTTCTCGACTCACTATCGAGCTTCCTCGACAAGTTACAGTGCCGACTGATGATCAAGTACATGCCTTTTTTATATATAAAAAAGATGACTTTCTTTAACCGGGTCCTTTTCGTTAGATCCCAAACGAGATTCGCCCTCTAATACATGAAGATGACATCTTTTCTCTTTGCCATACCATACGCGGCCGTCGGTATGCTTGCACCGGATCAGCATCATATGACGATACTCATATTATGTACCGATTTGGATATACTGTTCGTTACGGGAAACTTCTTGGGTTTCTTCTTGCGGGTCAAAATGGAGACAGAGCAGTTATCTCGCAGATTAGAGTTGGAAAGCGGCATAGTGATCTTCTCATCCGCACTTTCTAGGGAAGGTTTAGATGTTAAATTCCGAGAACTCACCGAGCAACTGTGTGACATTAGATACGGAGGTGTTGTTATTCCATCTGCTGTAGAAGTAATTGAGATTCACATCAAAGATATTGTTGGCCATTCAGTTGTAGTTTCTGCGCGAGAGATGTGCTTAGTTTTGCCGTACGCCCGGCGTGCGATGCTGTCATGAATAAAAGATTCAAAAGTGCGAGTAAATGTTTCCTTTCATAATTGAAAGCTTCGCTTGCGCTTAGAGATATCTTTAAATTTTTAATAATGGTGCGTCTGGATAAGCTATTTTAAAGGGTTATGAATCGGCGTGTTGAAAGAATGTCTGGTGGAAGCGCCCAGACTCCCAGTTCTAGTGGTAGAGGTATAGGCCAGACTCGCATTTCTCGTGGCAGAGGGATCCCCCAGACTCCCAGTTCTAGTCGCCGAGGAGGCGCCCATGCTTCTAGTGGACTACGGCTGCCAATGTTGCAAGCGCACTATCGGCATGAATACCGACAACAAATCAAGAGGGTTGGCACAAATAAAAAGGAAATAATGAGAAAAGATATCTATTTCAGAGCCTCCTTTGCGACAGCGACAGCGATTAAATTGTCGAAGAGAACAACGGAGACATCATACTCCCCCGCGGATCCGGCTTCGATTCTGGAGGGGAAGAAGGCGATGCAGGGCAGAATCACCTCGGATTTTCGCAGAAAAACGAGGTATGTAAAAATAGAGGGAACGGATTACCTCGCCCATCATTGTCTTATTCTCAGGGATGCAAATCAAGTGAGTTGTTTGGTGACGGTAAGTTTTGTATGACGAAGATTGGTGAATTTTTCATCGATCTGGGCGATAATTCTGAGGATATTCAACGTGGGAAGGTTAGGTCTAGCTATTTTAGCAGCTTAAAATCCTAGTAGAACAAGTTACCTTTTCCAAGGAGAAGTTCAAATCTGAAACGCGTGACATGACGGGAATTTCATACCGTACCCTGTCTGAGTTGGCGCGAAATTGCTCTGAGGAAATGTTCCCCGTTTACGCTACCCTCATCGGCATGCTCAGATACGTCAGTTCTGAAATCTTTTTCAGAAAATTAAAAAAAGCACGTACAGATTAAAAAGTTTATTCTTAGATGGAACTTTCAACTGAGCGTCGAGTTTTCAAGGATAGAAAGGGTCCTGTTGACAAGGTTATGCAGACAAATAAGTTTAGTTAAAACTGACTGTCTCGTTCGCCTCAGGAAACTCTGGAGGTTACGTTCAACAGACGAGAAGCCCAAGCGTTGTCTCGTTCACCTACATTCTTGTTCGCTCCTATTGCGGGAGGTTCGATTTTACTCATTCCATTCTGTTCCTATTCAAATCTACTTTCACTTAGGGAAAAGCGACATAATCGAGGTCTTCGGTTCAATCCCATCAGCGAGCAACTCCCTGCGAAACGTCGTTAAGCACGTTTCTCGTCATGCCATTGAGCAGGTTCGATAACTCTTCATTATACCAAAATTTTTAGCCAAATGTGCATACTTAAGATCATCCCGATGCGAGTCCGGCACCGATACACTGTTGCTGCGAAGCCGAATGACGGGAAGACCGCGATACCGTCTTCCATCCTCAATGCATGTGTCGGTATGTGTTTTTTATGCCATAATTATTTTTAGGTATGATTCTGTTATAGTCTCTCCTCACATCTGATTGCAAATTTTGATTTCAGATGCTTTCTTGGCCTCTATCACCTTCCCTGATGGCGACGAGAAGAAGAAAAATGCGATCGAGAGCACCGTCTGTGATCTGTGGTCCCATTACTTCACATACTACACGTATGTTTTTAACAGTGCATTTTTTCTATATAAAACAACATAAAAATTCGCTAAGTCTACTGAATTGCATCATTTTCAGGACCAACGCACGATCGAAGTTCAAGGCAAGCGGAGGCAGAAACAACGGCGGCTCGCAGAATGAGATGGAGTAAGGTCGCCACCACGAAAGTCAGCCGTCATATTCCCTCTCCTATTTCTTTTCTGTGACTTTCTGTGAGTTTTATGGGTAGCATATATTTCTCCCTCTGATTCTCTTCTGTGCCTTTCTGTGGGTTTTATGGGTAACATATATTTTTCCTTCTATTCCAGTAATTTCCCGTCTGTGAATAGTTATCGTTATCTGATAGTCTGTGAATAGTTTAAAGAATAACGTTTTTTTACAACAAAGAATGTCGTTCGATTAGCACTGGAGCTACTTTGGATTTAAATAGGATAATTTCGTCACTATTTTGACATGTTGCTCATCTGCTATGCTTGTAAATGGTTCGTTGAATGGTCAAAAATCGTATTTATTACCAACAGATAAAGCATTTGACATTTGCCTAATCAGGCAAAAGTTGGACTTAATTTTGAGGCTTTCGAGCCGAATTACATTTTTGTTCGACCTAACTTAGACAGTTTAGGTTCAAACAAAAGGTGCGCTTAGGCTTGAAACCAGTATAATTATGCTCACTCGGGAAAACCAGAGGACATGCTGTTCTTGTATGTCGTTGTTTTGAATGGCCTCTTCTCTCTCTGCATAAATGCACGTTTTCTTCTTCGTTTTGTCTTGCTCTCTACGCTACACTTCGTTCTCAGTTTTCTCTCTTTCTCACTTTATCCACTCTACTTCTTCTAATGCTGATAGCATGTTTGTTTGCACGAGACCAGGAAAGCTCTTGCGAAAAAGGATGGCGAATTTTACAAAAGCACTGACTGATTACGAGAAATATGTATGTATACAGAGATGTGTCAGAAACGGACTTCAGAGGTAGAAGAAATGAGATGGCAAACATTGTACAATTGTACGAATGCATGCACGTGGTTGCTATGCATCTCTCTCTCTCTCTCTCTCTTTCTCTCTCTCTCCCTCTCTCACTCTCTCTCGCTCACTTCTTTCTTCAGCTCACTTCTCTCTTTCTCTTTCTCTTTCTCTCTCACTCTCTCTCGCTCACTTCTTTCTTCAGCTCACTTCTCTCTTTCTCTTTCTCTTTCTCTCTCTCTCTCTCTCTCTCTCTCTCTCTCTCTCTCTCGGTCTCTGCTTTCATTCTCACTCTTTTTCCATCCCTCTGGCTTCCCGCTGTCTCCCCAGCTCGACTCCGTCCAATTTTTGCAGTAATGAAGCCATACATGATATGTATACTGCAGTAAGGGTACTCCATGGCTTCAATGCTTATTCCTCAGTGCATGGGAAGCCTTCATTCTACTCACAGAGTGCACCGACGCCCCTCCCCTTGTTTGTTTGACAGTTTATGTACATGACTGGTCTCGCAGCCGCTGAGTAAGCAGGGCACAGAGAGTGTGAGGAGGTAGAGAGGGGGAGAGAGGGAGGACAGAGGGAGAGAGAATACTACCGTTGAAGGTGCGAGAGACCGAGTAGAGTGTAGAAGAGTGGCTCGGAAGGTAGTTAGCCTAGTCGGAGCTCTGGCTACGGCTGAGCCTCTTCCTCTCCTGCCGGTGGGCAAAGATCAATAGTAGTCTGATGGGCTACCATCCAAACAGTCTCGGAAAGAGTTGCACGGCCATTATTCATGATGACTCCACTTCCTTGAACACACCTTTCTTCTACATTAATGCAGCGCGAGTTTCAATTCTTTCTTACAGTTGCCTGTCCGTTTTCTCTATTCTTGCTGATGTAAAAGAGAGGAATAAAAAATAAATAAACCCTGAGAAGCAGGGAGAATGAATGTGACTGGGTCATGCAAGAACGGGCTGCTCATCCCAGCCGTCGCGCCCTCTCACTTCCATGCCTTTCTCTACTTCGGAGCCCTTCTCTACTTATTCCTGGGCACTGCCATCATTGCTGACATCTTCATGGGAGCTATCGAGAAAATCACCACTGCTACCAGGTGAGGGAGAGAAAAAGAGAAAAAAGAAAGGAAGAGAAGGAGAGATTAAGACAGTGAGAGAAAGAGAGAGGAATTTGGGGAGCAGAAAAGAGTTATTTGAAAGGAATCTAATAGAATTGATCTTACTCCAGAAAAGTTCGGAAGAGGAAGCCGACAGCTGTGGAGACTGAACTGATGCGAGAGGGAGAAGACGACGACGATCTCTACGAGTACGTGCCAGTCTGGAATGGAACTGTGGCTAATCTCACTCTCATGGTATGCCGCAGGGAGATCTCTCAATTGTTCATTCAAATTCACAATTTGCACTTCTGCTCTCTCGCTCTCTGTCACCATCTCGTGGCGTACTTTCTCTCCCTCTCGCTCTCTCCCTCTTTCTCGCTCTCTCCCTCTCTCCTTCTCTCTCGCGCGCTCTCTCTCTCTCTGTCCCTCTCTCTCTCTCTCTCTCTCTCTCTTTTGCTCTCTCCCTCTTTCTCGCTCTCTCGCTCTCTCTCTCTCTCTCTCTCTCTTTCTCTCTCTCTCTCTCGCTCTCTCCCTCTCTCTCGCTCGCTCTCTCTCTCTTTCTCGCTCTGACCCTCATTCACGCTCTCTCCCTCTCGACATTTGTTTTCGCCTTCATTGTCTCTTTTCTTTCGCAAAAGACATTTATCAGGCGCTCGGAAGTTCTTCTCCTGAAATTCTGCTCTCCTTAATAGAGCTCGCCGGCAACGGCTTCCAAGCGGGAGACCTTGGGCCTGGTACAATCATCGGTCAGAACTTTTGCTTAAATTTGAATTTCTGTAACTGCAAAAATGCTCTGATGCTAAAAAAAAAAGTTCTTTTTTGCCACTCGCAGTCAGTGAAAGCCGCCTAGACGTTTATTTATACGAGATAAATATGTACATGTATGGCAGGCTCCGCTGCCTTCAATATATTCTGTATCTCTGCCATCTGCATCTTCTCTGTTCCCTCCCCCTCTTCCAAACACATCGAAGGATTCGGAGTCTTCTGCACCACAACTGCCTTCGCCGTCTTTGCTTATCTCTGGCTTCTTGTGGTGAGTCTTTGCTTATCTCATTGTTTCTCAACAATGCCCCCTTGAGATTCTCACCGTGATCTCCCCAAATGTCGTCGAGGTCTGGGAAGCCGCGCTGACGTTGTTGTTCTTTGTCATCCTCGTCATCCTTGCTTATCTAGTAGACGTCCAACCATGGAAGAAAGACATTAAGGTATGTGTCCCCTCTGCCTGTCTCTCTCTCCCGCTCTTTCTCTCTCTCGCTCTCCTGCTCTTTCTCTCTCTCTCTCTCGCTCTCCCGCTCTTTCTTTCTCTCTCTCTCTCCCGATCTCGCTGTCTAACTTATCTTTCCTTAATATAATTATTTTAATGTTCCATCGAATTTTCTTAATCTGACACTCCAATCGCAAGCGCAAATATAAAATGATGGGTTTGGTCCAACAGAAAGACGAAGCGAAGGAAGATGGAATGGAGAAGAAAGCTGAAGGAGGTAGCCTCGAACTGCAGCCCCAGGGAGGTCCTCTTCCTCTCCGACAGCTCAGCAGAGAGGTGCTCCAGTAGAAGTTATTAGTTTCTTCGTGCAACTAAACCCTACAGATCACCCGTGTCTACCCTTCGCTCTCTCCAGAAGACCACGCGAAGCTGCTTGCCTACCGAGTCAATAAGTCAACGGTATGCATCAAATTATCAAACAAACCGATTAATACTTTGTAATACATATATGTGCATTAAAGTATATGTATGTAAAACATTTACGAATTAGTGTAAGAATACATGAAATATTGCTTGACTCGGTTGCCAGCGTCACGACCGTCTCCACTATCGAATGCGGGCCATCAAACACGTGACGGGCGCATGGGGAAGGCGGAGCATTGACGATGAGATTCAGCTTTTGCTGCAAGAGACCGCGGCTGAGAGAGACGTCATCGACGGAGCAGGTTTTATTCTTTGCTGTTCAGGGAATAGTCAGAAACCCTACACTCGAAAAATATAATGTATAGCTCAATCGAAGGCCCTTGAAATTTGGTGTGACTGAATAAAAAATTGGCTGTTGCCATGCATAAATAATATTTTTTATAGCATTTTAAAAATTAGATTTTTTTAAATGAATTTTCACCATCTGAAAAAAAACTTCTCACCGATTGCAGTGTCGAAGCCGACCGTTGAGTTCTCCGCTCGTACCTACGGAATTTCTCCGAGTGATAGGACTGTTCAGCTCACGGTCAGGACAATGTGTAGTTTGTAATTAATTTTATCCACTTTGGCAAAAAAAATTTCCTTTGTAGTATGCAGGATTTTATTTAGTTTTGATAAAATATTGTTCTTCCTCTCGCCCAGATTGTCCGGCGTGGCCGATGCGAGTCTCCGCTGACTCTGTCGTACGCGACTGTGGATGGGATAGCAAAGAAGGAGCTGCATTACTTCTCGAAGCGAGAGACCATCCGGCTAGAGAAGGGACAGCGAAGGGAAGACATTTCCATTCAACTCGTGGAGGGCGCAGAGTGGCAGCAACGCAACGCTGTCTTCTACGTCCATCTCAGAATCCTTGTTCGAGCCACTTTCTTTGTTCAGAAATACACTTCTTTTCTGAACAATTATCGAGTAATCTCTCTGGCAATCACTTTTTGTCATCCTTTCCCTTAGAAATGCCCTTAGTGTATTTGAGGGATCAATTCATGATATGAAATCACATATGTATTTTAAAATGTTGTCGGGTGCACTTTGTGCGAAAGTGAGTGAGTGATATGTATGTACAGTGTAATCTTGGGGTTTTTTTTAAGTGTCGAATATCTAATTAATTTTTGTATTACATCTTTTGCATGACCTTAGAATAGAATGTTTAGTCTTCCTAATATGATGAGAGTGTCCATCCTCATGTGATTTCTGGCAGGAAGCGGAAGAAGAGCGGGGCCGACGCACCCGCCTCGGCCCGTGCCGCGTCGCGCGTGTTCGACTCTTCGCCCAGCCACTCACTCTCACGGCACACGCTACTGTCCAATTCGTCAAGTCCAACTATGTACGTATCATGGAATGTCCAGAGAGATGATTAGAGTGAGGGACATTGAGAGCGAGAGTGAGGGTGATTGTGACGGGTTAGAGGGACAGTGGTCATCGCCGACCACATTGTACAGTGTAACACTAGTGGGAACTAGTAAACAAAAGAAGTCGCCACCCGGGCACGCGGTTTTTTATTGATCTCGGCGATTGCCGCCCCCGCCAATTTTAATTAACATTCATACATACATGGTCATTTTGTCTGGTAAATTCGTCATGTGAGATAAGACAGGAAAAACAGTCCAGGTATAGAATGGTCACTTTCAGCATGCGTAACAACATGGTGAAATGTAAAGGGAAAAAGAAGAACGAAGAACAGACCCTGATATCGACTGACGAAAAAGATATGTTGGACGTAGATATTCCACGATTGCCAATCTAATGATAAGAGGAGAGAAAAAGATAGCATGCTATTAGTCGATTAGAGTAAAAGATAGAGCGAAGTGAAGGTTGCGAGCGAGAACGAAAAGAGCGTTCGTCTCCACGTGCTGCTGAGTGGCCGACCACCGCTCTCTTCCGCAGATGTTCACTATGAGACGAGTGACATCTCGGCGACGCAGAATGACGACTACGTCCCAGTCAAAGTCACTATTTTTATCTTGTAAAAAAAACTCGCCTGGCAATAATTTTTATTAAATTTGAAAAAAAAACTTTTCAGGATGGCATCCTCCGTTTTGATGGGCAAGAGATGGAGAAGTACATTGACATCGGAATCATCGACGACCAACAAGATGAGAAAGACGAGACCTTCCTCGTGGAGCTCAGCTGCCCTACCCATGCCCGTCAGTGCCCATTCCTCTTCTTCACTCTACTACCATTTTCTCTCCCCTTTTCTAGCCATAAGTGTACACGGCTGCTCTCGGAGTGTGGTGACCATTGTCTCGGACGACAACATCGTTCGTAACGTGGCAAACATCCATCGCCTGGCAAGGAAGCACCTCAGGGAACTCCGGATGGAAGGGCGGACCTGGAGGGACCAGGTGCTAGGAACCTGTTGGCCATGTAGTGGACTTGGCCATAATCTTCTCCCTCTCTCTAGATCATTTCGGCCTCTTCCGTAAATGGAGGCGCGGCAGAAGGCGCGACGTTGACGGACGCAGTGCTGCACTCGATTTCGATGCCATGGAAGGTGACTCTGGCCATTCTGCTGCCCCCTCCCTCGCTGCTCGGTGGATGGCTCTGCTTCTTCTGCTCCCTCACAATCATCGCCTTGATTACGGCTGTCGTAGGTCAGCAGATTGTCTTATCCTATGGAATGCATAGACTGAGCCTCTCCAATGCCAGGAGACGTGGCGTCGATTCTCGGCTGCATGCTCGGCCTGAAGGACGCCGTGACTGCCATCACTCTCGTCGCAGTTGGCACGAGTCTTCCGGACACATTCGCAAGCAAAATTGCAGCGCAGAATGTTAGAGAAACAACGAATGCTCTTGCTGCTTTCCTTCTAGTCTTCTTTTCTCCCAACCTAACTATTTCCTTTATTGTTACACCTTTAATACTCTCGAAATGGCAGGACCCAACAGCAGACAACGCGGTGGGCAACATCACGGGTTCAAACTCGGTGAATGTCTTTCTGGGCATTGGCCTGCCCTGGCTCTTTGCCTCCATCTACTGGGCCACCAAGAGCAAGCAGTTCGATGTCGACGCAGGGTCTCTTGGATACAGGTGAATGACAATTTTACTTTGAATCGTTAAGAAATGAATTGACCTGGTAACTGATTGTTAGATAATTTCCAAATAACAGAGAAGAGAATGGAATAAAAGTATGAATTGAAGCGTGGGAATTTTCACTCTGCTCTCTTGCGTGTGCATCGCCTGCCTCTTTCTGCGTCGCTTCCTCCGCGTGTTCGGCAAGGGCGAATTGGGCGGCCCCTTCATACCCAAACTCGCCTTCTCATTCGGATTCCTCCTTCTCTGGATCGTATACCTCTTCCTATCGATTAGGAATATTCAGACAGAACAATAGATTCATCTGCCTGGTATTTTTGACAGTATTTTTAGTGACATTATTCTGCGCAACCATTCCGCCTCAGACATATCATACGCACTTCTCATATGTGATCCTCCACTGTTTTAGTCTCCATTTTCACAACTTCATCATTGTTGATGTTGATTCTCCGGCTTTTACGCATTAATAAAAGTGAGCAAAGAAGAATGAGCGAATTCCCCGATGCACTCAGAAGGAATAGTCCTTACGTGGCTGCTGCCCCAGGACGGAAGCAGACTGCAACTGTAAAAAAGCAGCCCCCCAGCCCCCACACAAGAGAAGAATATAGACTGCCGTTCTATCTCTAGCGGAAGGCCGTCCCACCTCCATGGCTGTTGCAAGGAGTGACACAGAATGTGAAAGAGAGAAAGAAAGAAAGAGAGAGAGAGAAAGAGAGAAATGGTAGATATAAACGAGTTGAAAGATTGGAGGGGAACGAGAAGGGGGAGAAGCGGAAGGAGGCCAGTCTGGTGACTGAGGGGGCGAATCTCTCTCCTTCTGGAGAGCAAACCGGGGGACGTCAGGAGGAGAGCAGAGACTGCAGGGCAGTCGGTGCAGCCAAGCATGCACTTCTTGACTCTCTCTTCCTTCCTCCCCTCATCCATCTTCTCTTTCTCCCTCCTCTTCTCTCTTCTCAATCATGACAGACAGAACACGGCAATTCCTCATATCGCACTACACTTTGCTCTACTTGTGATTGGCCTCATGAAGCAGCGAGAAGCCTGAGCATGAACACGGAAAAGGGCTGAAGATGGATGTTGTTGCCTTCTTCCTTTAGGAGGCACGGCAACAGCCATGTTGTTCTGCAAATTACAGGCCCATTGAAGTGCTTCGACTGGATGAGTCAGACTTCGCCAGGTTCACAATGGCTGACAAGAGTGCATATCTCTTCTACATCTCCTAATCCCCCTGCGGCGCATTCTCCCTCTCGCACATTCACGTGCCCTCTAACCCACTCTGTCTTCTCTGCTCTCTCTCTCTCTCGCACTCTCTCTCTCTCTCTTAATCCCACTCCTCATCGCTATCTTAAGTGGGAGGAACGAGTCCATCTCTTTCCGATAGTCATTCCGAGCATTCCACACGTAAAGCTATGACAAGCTCGCCCTCTTCGGCATATTCAAATATGCGATTGGATAGATTGACATTCCTGGTCAAAGAATCCGACATGCCACAAACATGAAGATCACATGGAATACCTCTCCTAATCAACAGTGATTGTGAATGCCTGGGATTAGATCTCCCCGTTCTCTCATCACCATCACGATGCCATGGGGCAGCCTTGCGTCATTAACAACTCTCTTTCTCTTTCTCTCTCTCTCCTTTACTTTCATCATCATTCAACATTCCCGATGCGACGAGATAGACAAGGTTAATGAGGATATGGAATGTTGCGAATGCGCAGAGTGGACAGAGATAGAGTAGAGAGAAGAAGACAAGAGATAAAGGGAAAGAGAGAGAGAGAGAGGGAGAGAGAGAGAGTGAGAGGAAGAGAGAGACAGAGCACTTGCACTCACTCCGCCGCCTCGTAGAGTGACCTCTCTGGCCAAACAACACGAGAGATGACGAGCATGGTGGTGTGAATAAGACAGTCAGGGGCATGATTGGAATTCGGCCGAGGGGAGAGGGCGGAAGATGGATTCAAGCACTCCGATGCTTCACCTTCCACTCAAAACAATCTAATCTGCCAAATCCTGCCAATCCACAATAACACAGAGTCTCCGTCATCATCAAGGCTGGAGTCGCATTAGAAGTCACTTTATTGCCATCAAGGCAGCAAAGAAAGGGAGACGTCATTACGAACTTTGCAAATGCAAAAAAATAAGGAATCTATGTTGCAGATTTATGACGGATATGCTCGTTCACACATTTAGCATGTCCTTGTAAACATTCCAGGTCTTTTTCTCTTGTATCATACGAAATAGCTACAATTATGCAGTCTATTTGCGAAAAAAGATGCTGCAGCGTGAGAAGAGATAACGTGGAGTGGGGAGAGCGCAGAGAGCGCAAGAGGGGGGAGCGAGGGAGCAGGGGCATGGCTACGGTGGGAGGGGCCAGTCGGCATATAAAAGGTTAGTCTGGTAGGAGGGGGAGGAGCCTAGCCAGCTGACGCTGAGACACACGCACACAACACCACTCTACATCATCTACATACCTTTCCTACATTCTATCACCGTTAACGTCGTCTGTCTACTCCACTACAATGCAGGTCATTTTGCAGCCACGATTATTAAGTTGCCGTTGCAGTTTCTTGTCTCTCTGATCAGTTAAGAAGGAGAGGTATTCTAGAAAACTTTTGTGAATTATAAAAAGAATGAAAAGAACCATTTTAAGGTAGCACAAGAGTCCGCCTTCGCCCTTGTGCGACTTCTGTTCGTGTTGTGCACACTGAGCAGTTTCTGCTTGTGCCGGCTTCTAAGCGATGAGCTGTCGCAGTTGCCAGCCAGCGAGAAGCTGAGTGAGTCGGATGCCCCCTCCGGGGATGGCTGTCCTGTCCACTCGAACCCCTCCCTTCATCTCATCATGGAACGTGTCTGCGAGATCTGCCACGACATGGTCTCCCACTCACAACCGAACATGCGCGCTCAGTGCAGGTACCCTCTTCCTACTTCACTTCCTCATTCTTTATTTCCAACATCCAAAAAATCGCTCTCATATTGTATTCCATTCTGTCCTGCAAGGCTGAGTCGCGTTGCTTTCCCTTCTGCGCAGATGATTGTGTATGCCACTCGCACATTGCTTTGCATCTTTATTAGGCGGCTCTGGCCGACTTCCCCTGGTGGCCACAAGCATAGCCAATGAAGATGTGGGTGTGGATGACGGGAGAAGACCAAGCGGCTGCTAAGTGCGTCCGTCTCAATTAGCGACCCTCCATACCAGGCTGCGGCGCCGAAATACCAATCGCCTTCTCTATGGCCGGTAGTCACAATAGGTCGACCGATTCTTCCGGTTGAGAACGTAGAGAAGTTTCCACGTCACTACTTAGTGTATTTAAAGCATCAAAACAAAATCTGGGAGTGTGGCTCCGGGGAGAGGGGTAAGCAATTCCCCGATTAGACTAGGCTGACAATGTTCTGACCAGACACTAGCTCACGTCTCAAGCCTCTTGCAAGACTTCGTCTTGCATTTCATAGTGAGCGTGCGCGCTATTTCCGACTGCGTGAGGTCACGACAAGGCACAGCCAAGTTGGATGCAACAGTAACAGCTGCCGCTGCAGAACCTTTCCTAACTGGGAACAAATTCCCCCTTCTCTCTGCAAATTCTCTTTTCGTGGTGTGACCAGCATCTGTCAGCTGGCGTCACTACCCACGCCTTTCCTTCTCTTACATACATACAACCATGCCACCAATAGCTAAAGGTCATGTTTACAGCCTTTTCAAGTTCTAAAACAGAAAATCGCCCAAATCGCAAATGATAAGGCCAACGATCATTCTCAGAACACCCATCTCTCCTTTGCAGATCAAACTGCTTCCGAAGTCCGCAATTCCGTTCTTGCGTCCGACTCTTCACTCCTCAACGGGCAACTCGACACACTCTTGTCTACTGAGACTTGACAGACGAGTGACGTTTTCTGCGTCGAATTCACGCCACTCCTTCTAATGAACATTCACTTGATGCGGTATACCTCGAAACTGGTACAAACAAACATTTTCCCTTTGCATTTGACGGAAGAGATTACGACTAGGAATTGATGTTGTGGCTATTATGTTGTGGATTGAAGTCCGGTCAATAAGACAGTATCACTTGGCTGGTATTCCCCTCTCAGTATATTGCAAGCCCTTCATCTTACTGTAGCTTCACCGGTTCCATCCATGCCTTATCCTTCCTAATCTTCCATCCGGTGAGGCTAGCAAATTGACTTAGATGCGCCAACAGTACGACTGAAGTCTGTTCGATTGCCTATCCATAGTTGTCGCCTAGCGTAACCTTCATGCTTAATTAGTAAAAGTTCTTTTAAATGCGGCGTAACTTTAAGCCAAGATGTTCTTCGTTATCCCACTATTCTGTTATCTTACAAAGCTTTCCTGAAGTCAGAGAGTTCTAGTTATCAGAAGAGCTTAGCAAAGTAGAGTTGAAGTGAGGGTCGCCAAGACTGCGCCTGATGTCCCCCTCATGATCTCACTCCCTGATTGCGTCTACAATTTGCGTCATATCGCCTTGTACGAGTATAAGATTCGTCTGTTATTATTATCCATTTAATCTTAAAACGAGACATGTTGGCTTTTTATGGAGCTATCAATCAGCGTCAATAAAACTTGAAACAAAAAACATTTCGTTGCCGGCGACGAAGAGGTTACCTGATGTCGAGATGAACATTCAGATCCACTCCGAGTTCTCTTAAATAACAATCATTCATAGACGAAAATATTTCATCCTTTACATCAGCAAAATTATTCGGGTGATGAGCATTTCGAAAAGGCATAAACTTTAGTTATTTTTCATGAATGGGAGCCATTAGCATTTTCTGAGCAAGAAATAGCATCTAATGAGAAAATGTTTCAATCCCTCGACAGAGAAAAATATCTTTTTATCTAAAATTCTGGGGCAATATTAATATTAGCAGTTTTTTTCAAAGTTGTGAATGAACCTGGCAAAACGACGGGCGATTTCATAGTCCGCTGTGCATTTGAATCGGGGAGACGTGAGATTGCCAGCGGCAGACACGGAGCACAACAGGGAAAGGGACTCGAGAGTCCGCACTTGCAGCTCAAAGTATACACTTTTGAAGAACATCTTGATATCAGTTTTTTAAACCAACTCTACTGATTTCCGTACTCAATGCTTGTTTCCTCATCCTGTTTTGTGGGGGTCTCCCTGCTTTCGGTTAGCCTGATCACCGTACTATCAGAAAAAGGTGAAAAGTAAATATCAACAGACTATTACAAATTCAAAACACTGGAATGATAATAAACAGTGACAAACCATGACAATGTGAGTTGGTATTCGGCACTGTTCTGCTACCTCGGGATACAGGGCAAGCAGCGCTTCTCGTAGAAAAAGAAGTCTCTCGAGAGCGAAAATTCGGGCTACCTTTCCTCAAAAGACCCAATAAACAGCACGTGCATATATATTGCAGATTGTTTCAATTCGCTTCGAAATTACGATACCTGCTTTGGCAGCGTTGGGCCGCTGAGTTCGTTGATCGCGACTCTTTTCTCTTCCGTGGCACTACAATCACATTCTAATGATATATCTTGTAAGCTTTGCTAAGGATACATAACTTCCCAGGTATTTGAAGGTTTCCTTAGAAGAAGACCAGAGTTAGTGAGAGTGAGAAGAGAGGAAGCGAGAGAGCAAAAGTGGGAAGAGGGGGTGGACGAACGAGACTGAATAATGAAAGATAACGAATAACAAGAAAGACCTTGATGAAGTATCGTTTATCCGAGTCGGGGGAGTTGTGGGATGCGAAGAAGGCAGCGATGAGCAGAAGCCGGGCCGAGGGAGGGAGGGCCCACTCCTCCTCCCGCCGCTCCAGCAACTCCCAACTCTTCCGTGTTTCTATGTCCTGCAATTATCAAAATATGCAGCAAACCACCTTCAATAAATAGAATATATTTAGAGAACGCAGAACATATTTTTCATACAAGATAGAACCCATCCCATGGTTGTTGTTTCAAAAGAATGCTTGGGAGTGCATCTGAGGTAATACGAGCACGAATGGGATGAAATAAGAATGGGAATGGAAGAGCGAAGAGATAGAAACCAAAGAGTCGAAGGTTGCCTTCATGCTGCTTGCACTCTGTTCACATGCTTCGTGCTTCTGCCACGCCCGGCCTATCTCAACAACAAGATTCTGGCTTCAGTTACTCTCTGAACCTCTTGTTCCTTGAGAACAAACCATGGCGCGGAGTGTGGATGGATCATTCGTGAAGGGAGCGAGATGATGGATGCAATTCTCGACGAAAAGAAGTGGAGCATCTAATTCATTAGCGATCCACTGGTTGCATTCTGCTGCAAAACAGAAATTAACATGCACTTTTGTAAATAAGCCAGTGAAAATAAAATCAACAATCTAAAATTCATACGCCCTTTATTAAAAAAATAAGAAAAAGAGCAAACCTGTTGACGGCATCTGAAATAGGATCTGAAATGGAAGAGATCCTTCTGTCTGTGAGGATGACAGACGTGGCCACGAAAGTCGTCACTATTCTCAAGCCACCACAATCATTCTAAAAGGTAGTAATACCGTACTACAAAAGAATTTTTTTATCCATAACTAAATTTTACTTAGAGTAATTAAAGAAAAACGACAATTAATCACCGTTCTGGCAACGCTGAAAAATGCAGTAAGAAAGGATGGAGGAAGACTGGACATCAACGCGTCCACTCCAACGAGAACAAGGACTAGCCGTCGGTTTCCGGAACCATCAAAGTGGTTGCTCAGCAATTTCGACAGTTGCTCGACACTGCCGACATTTTCGTTCAAATTCTAAAAGTATAGCTATTTATTATGTGCGCACAAACGACTTTCATAATTTTCTAGAACTAAAAATTTTGAAAGCCTCAGCCCCGCCAATTCGAGGTCTTTTTTCCTTAAGAATTGGTGCGTGAAAGTTCTATGAAGATAAAATCAAAACTTAACAACCAAAATCTGACCTCGCCAAGTAGTTAGAACGATGAAGCAACCCGTGACAAAAGATAGCGAGAGTCGCCCTCCACTTCAAGGCAGTTGATAGACTGGAACTTCTGAAAAGATGTAATCATTTCCTATCCCACAAAATTTGACCGAGTTATTTCTCTTACAATATCTTCCGAATGAAGCAACTCCTCAACACCGCGAAGAGTTTCGAACACTCCGGTTCCAGGAATTCCGAAGCAATGAATATGAACGATACTTGTAGAACTTGCGGAGATAAGTGCTCGCAACAGCTTCAGCTTGTTGTTCACTGTTGGTAGTGTCAACATGACCGATCTAAACAAACAAAACAATCTTAATCAAGATAGTATTCAGTAGAATGAAGATATATGAAAGCACAGGACAAGCAGTTCCCACCCGCCAACACCAGTTTTAAATTTTAGTGCGAATTCTTCTCACGTGAATGGTAATTTACGGCCTTTTTTTCACTGGGAAGCCCGTGGGACAACAGCACGCCAGCAGTAAGTATGTATGTACATATTTGTGAAGCAGAACTTTGTCAAATATATAAATTTATATTGTTTCATTAATTGTAAGCAACATAATGGATTTAATAATATTCATTGTAAATCACAAATAAACATGGGCGATTCTCAGGCATGGCGGAATGTAAT
>CALZFC010000015.1:6305000-6335000 GCA_945643635.1 Allodiplogaster sudhausi
CGGGGGCGCCAGGCACGCCACGGGGGCCGGCCGGGCAGACGATGCAGCTGCGAGGGGCGCCTGCTGACTGGAATGCCATTGCTCGGCCGTCCGCCCCACGGGCACCAGGACGACCAGGTTGGCCAGTCACTGCAGAGAAAGAAGGAAGGGAAAGAGACAGAGAGAGAGAGAGAGAGAGAGAGAGAGAGAAACAGAGAAATCTCAGAGAAAGCTCGAGTGTTGTTTGAATACCTGTTCCCAGACACATACACAAAAACACCCAGAAGCTTCGATTCTCGAGTAGAAGAGAGACAGAAAGATAGAGATGAGCATGCAAAGAGGGAACACTTACATCCTGGCTCTCCATCTCGGCCTGCCTCGCCAGGTTTACCGGGAGGACATGAACCTGAGTCGATGCGACAATCTAAACGGAGAAGATCACGGAATAGACGAGAGGGAGTACTGGAGACGGACGGTAGTTGGAGCAGTGAGAAGACAAACTGATATAAAGAGAGACAGGAAGAGACAAAGAGAGAGAGAATGGGAAAGAGAGATAAATTTAGAGAGAGAGAGAGAGAGAGAGAGAGAGAGAGAGAGATGTATGCAGATGAGGATTTGGGCTCAAGCCTAACTGCACTGTGAAGGGAGTGAATGTCGTTTGGAGCGCTGGAGCAGAAGGATCTTGAGAGAGAGCGAGGGAGAGGGCACTCGGGAAGAGGGCCGGCCACTTCGACCCCCCGTCATCTTCACAACTTCCTTCCATGCGTCGCCCGAGGATTGCTGTATGAATCAACCAATTGTTGGTCGGATTCCACAAATGATTGACTGCAGATGTAAAACTCGAGCTCACGTCGACATCTCTGAAGTTGGCCATGGCCTGCGCGTGGAAGTCGGCGACATCACTGATGACGGCGTGCAGGAAGAAGCCGCAGGCTGCGGCGGCCAGGAAAGACAGCGAGAGAGAAAGAACCGCCGCGCCCGTCCCCCACTCACGCCCCATTTTCTAGGATGGCACTCTCTTTCTTATTTAGCGTTTTAATAAAGACATCAAGAAACATACGGAATAGAAGATATACATATTTGTTGTGAAAGGAATACGTGTTTACATGAAATGAAGAGAGAAACGGATACTTTCACAGGTGGGGGTCGGGTAACACTGATAAGGGGATGTGAAGGAAGTGGCAGGAAAGGTAAGCTGCCGGCGGTTTCCTAGAGATAATCGAGTGGAGAGAGAATAGAGAGAGAAAGAGAGAGAGAGAGTGAGAGAGAGAATGTGACAGAGAAGAAGAGGAATAGCCAGACCAAGTAAAGATGGGAGGTGCTGGCAAGGAGAAGACGAAAGTAGTTGGCGAGGGGCAGGTATTTCTGTCCTGCTGCCCGCCACTGCCGCGACGGCACATGCAGATGAAGCAGCGAGTGAAGGGAGAACTGGTTCAATGCGTCATTCTCTTTCCCATTTCTTTGTCTCGGTCTCCTCCCTCCTCGGTGTATCTCGAAATGTCTTCTCCTCACTCTCACGCTCACTTATTCTCCCTATCTCAGTCTCTTTTGATCTCTCCCTTTTTCTCATTCGCCCGCCCATTGTTACATTTTCTCTTTTTCGATGATCCCCTTCTAAGGCAGCAAGTCTCAACAGTATTTTTGTTGGGCTTGAAAGGAGAATGGAAACACTCAAGTGACCCGAAGAGGGCAAACTGAGCAAGACATTAAAGGCATTCGCTTCTTTGCTCTCATACTTGTATGCTTGCCCATACTTGGTATGAATGAATTTGAATATTCTGCCAACTCGTTGCTAGACATTTACCCGATATTTGATACTAAAATGAAGACATTCTTTAGCTAAATTTATACACAAACATATATGTATCTGCATAATTATTTAGAACTACATACATATAAATAGAATCTAAACAGCATATATATAAATTCATCTCAACAATGTTAGGTTAATATTAATTAGAGAGAGAAAAAGAGAGAGAGAAAGAGAGAACGCGAGACAAAGAAAGAGAGAAAGATATACGGGAAAACACAATAATGCCTGCCCCTGCGTACGCAAGTTGCTCGGGGGAACTAAGGGGCGCGGCCCTCGCGTCTCATCCCAACTGGTGTGTCTGGGCGCCGTCTTTGCAACCTCCTCTCTTTCGTTCTCTGACCCCTCTCCTCCTCTCTCTATCTCTCCTCCCCGGCCCTTCCCAATCGCCCCCTTTCAGCCCTGGCTTCCTCTCCTTCAGCCGTCTCCATTCTGGACGGCATGGCAGTCAGTTCCTTCTCTTCGCTTATTTAGTTTAACAACATCCCGGACCCGGCAAACGAGTAACAGTAATCTTTTCAAATAATTTTTTGACCGTGCCAAAGTACCGTCTTCAGCAGAGCAAGCGAAAGAACATCGAAGTCTCCCTGGAGGAACGACGAGCGACTGCTCTCAATGACATCTACAGAAAGGTTCACTTTCTCTCACCGAAGCGGATCTTACTCAGAGAGTTCCTTGTTGAGTGATGAGAGAATGACATATCCCTTTGTCAGCTTCGAAGTGTGCCAGCTCGAAAGGACCGGACGAACGAGAGTCTGGAGGCACTGGAGCATTTCAGCGAGAGCGGCGGCACTCTCTTCCAGCCTAAGATGCGGGCGCGAGCACTCGCCCTCAACCAAGCCGTGTACAAGAGCTGCCAGGATGAGGTCTCTCTCCTTCATTTTATTTATTTATTATGTCTCGCTGACTCGCTGAAGCAATTGTTAGTATTAACAGGTAGACTACCTGCGCAAGTTGCTCTCCGACATCGAGAAGTTGAAGCAGCTGGATTACAAGGCGAAGAGCAAATCGCCTATGAAGAGACACGTGCTTATGCAGCTATTATATGACCAGGTCTCAGTTCTCTCTATCCTTTCCTTCCAAATATCTGTTAATATCCTTGTGATGAAGGGTGCTTCTCTTCCCCTCTACGTGGGTGGCGTGGACGGATTCCCTCCTCCCTCAGTGGGGGCCCTCGAGTTGCCATCCAATGCTCCTCTCAAACTGGGCGATGCCGTCGTTGCCCTCGTCGAAGACAATTGGATTCTTGCTGAAGTAATACCGTGCTTCTTTTCAGACTACCGTAGCCTACACTACATTTTGAGGAGCTTTTGGCTAGGCTTTTGTGTAAAATAATAATAATATATATTTTGAGATTCAAGCTGCCCTACCAGGTGGAAAGTTCGACATCAAGGATGTGGATGATGAGCAGAAGACACGGGTAGGCCACAGATAGCTTACCGCGTCCATCGCAGATTCACTTCGTGTCTCGTCTCAGGTGACAGTATCTCGCGCGTGTCTGATCCCGCTTCCGAAGTTCCGCGCGGATCCACAGAGAGATGGCCACGCTCTCTTCCCTCGAGATGCTATCGTTCTCGCTCTCTACCCACAGACAACTTGCTTTTATCGAGGTACCGCAATCTTATATCGGCTCTTTCGAAATGTTGTTGATTACCAGGAATAATTCAACTGCCGCCAGAGGCACCAACAGACACTTACATGATCACATTCGAGGATTCCTCTTATGCGAATGGCTTCAGCCCTGCCTTGCCCATCCACCAGAGATACGTGGTTGGTTACCGGGACGCCCCCAGTCCGTCTCTTCGATGACCTTTCTCCTTCATTTCCTGTATTACACCCCCCCCCCCTTTCTATATTTATACTTGTACTCGTCCAATATCTTTGCTTGTATCATTTGCCTACTTGTAACTATTTCCGTTCGATGTTGATAATCCTTGCATATCCATTACGTTTTTTTTCTCTCAGCCGGGACTTCCATTGCAGCAAAACGTGTGCAACAAATTCGAATGATGCTATTAACAACTTTCTCATAACAAAATAAAGATTGCCTGAAATACAGACCAGTACACTAAGTGGGACTACACGCTGCTACTTCTACTTTCTGCCTTCAACTCGGGCTGCTCACCCTCAAGTCGTAGCCGCAGTTGCATTTGCTCGAGACGCGCAACTCCCTGAAATCTTAGTCATATTACCTTGTTCCATGTGAAAATAGATATCCGGATGAATCCACCAACAATGAGGGACACGCGTTTTAACACAACTGTCAGCCGATGGCACCGCCTCCGAACTATCTGTTCCTTGCCTCTTCCATTAATGTGAAGAAAAAGGCAAACAAATAGGAGACTAGCCTGCTGCAGATGCTCGACCCACTGCTGGGCGGCCTTGTTATCCACAACACTGAAGACTGCTAATGCGAGGATAGTCTCGTGTTCTTGTTCATGAAGAGTTCGCCATTTCTTGTTTCTCTCTGTCTTCCACTCCTCGAACCAATCCGTGTAGGTCACGTCTTCTATCATCTGAATTGGCTGAAGGTGAAGATCAGCCTTATATCATCAGCCTTATATGATCCATTCCACTGATCGAATCTATTCATACTCCGAAAGAATCCAAACTAAAACGAGGGTTGCAATGCAGAGAGAGCACCTTATGAGCCCACTGGGTCGACTTTTTCCCGACAAACTAATTTCCGATGCAGATGCTGCATGATATGATTATTTGCCTCAATACTAAATAAAGCCGATTCAATTAAAATTAACCATGCAAGGTAACAAGAAATATTCGTGTTCAAGATCTTTCATTTAAAATCTTACATTTAAAATTTTTTTTCAACCAAATAGCCGATCCAACATACATCGTGCTTCTGGAATTCTTCGAAGGGAGTGGGGGTGGGGCCACAAGTCATCTGCACGTATTGCACTTGCCGGTCCATCACGAACACTCGAAAGGGGCCATCCACGAATATCTTAAACAAAACAAAATACAATTCAGTAAACTTTCTGGTGCAGCTTAACCAAGGCGTTCTAATAGATGACGGTAAAATTTTTACTCTTTGTATTTAACAAGAGCAGCTAGAAGGGGTTAAATTGTGTATCTCTAAACTTTATTCGATTAATTAATGAAATAACAAAGAAAATTCATGAAATATCAAAGAAAAATAAAGTAAAAGTATAATGAAATATTTTCGTTCCAATTTGCCTACTCGTAATGCGTTTGTTCACCTCTCGCTCTCACCTCAGTCCGATCAGGCAGAGAATGGATAAGTCTCTGCTGTGCTGGACTCTGTGCACTCGCAATCCATCCCTCTCCGCTGTCTTCTCTCGTAGTCTCAAACAGACCAAAACTGAACACAACGCTATTTGTGCATTAAGCGAAGTAAAATAAGTAAGTGAGACAAAATATGAAAGGAAGAGAAATGACTTTGACGTAGGCAAGCGCGGTGGCGGGATCGCGACTGATCATCCTTAGAGCGTGAGCTGCCAACTCGGCCGGGTCCAGTTTCTTCCCTTCAACGTTCCGCCGATCCAAGTACTTATTCGTGTGCTTCAGTTTCGGCATCCAATACAGCATTCGTTTCGCCTATAGAGAACAAAACGTGCATTTATGTGCTATAGAGCCAATGGTTGTATTTCCCGAAACAAACCGACCATGCTTCTCTCAACCCCTACACACAAAATTTCATGTTAACTTGCGCATCAGACAAATGATCGACAACATACGGCAGCAGACTTGTGCGACAACAGAAGCAGCTGCGAACCTTGCGTGTTGCAAAGTTCCATTCGCCAAACGCGTTGACGACTATGTCATGGAGTTCCTTATCGGGTTGTACACCTTAAAAAGCGTATACAGAAAATCTTTGAAGATAAGCAAAGAGCAAAATTAAAGTGAGAAGATAAAAATGCCAACCGTGCCATTCCATTTCATCGAGCACCTTTACGCAGCAATTCTGCTGCATTGGATAGTGTAGCATTATTCTCTGTAAATGCGTGTTTTAATTCAGCAAATTTTTTTTAGCGCAATGATAATTGAGGCGATGTGGGAAATGTTTTATTTCACTTTTTTTCAACTAATAAGCAATTCTAAATGCAACAGAAGAGAAGTACATGCAAGGAGTTAGGTACAAAAGAAAAGAACGACTATATTCCCGATTAACAGACCTGGAATGTATTCTGAGGAATCAGCGGTCCTTTCGGGAAGATGTTAAGCAGAGACTTGTAAGTATCCAAATCCTTATGTGCACCGTACTCCTTCATGTACTTGAGTGCAGTATTGATGAATTCCACATGCGCTCTCGATCGCTTCTCCTTGAATGCGGCTGAACAACAAAACGTAATAGAAGCAAGAAGAGTCCCAGAACAAGTGAGAACCAACCAATGGCGGCCATAAAAGACTCCTTTGTTCGCTGTTTTTGTGGAGTGGCGTCGAACTGTCGTTCGACATGAGCAATCCGCACTTCTTGCTGGTTGCCTTCCGAAGAAGTCCGCCTGATTTGACTCGAAATCGGTCGGAAAAGGCTCTTCATTGTGAAGTTTACAACTAAAAGAAACAGAGCAAGAATGGAGGAAAACGACTGACATTACATAATTTAAAATCAACCAATGAGTTAGTTCAATCGTGACTTCAAAATATTTACGACAGAAACACTTAAAGTTTAAATCAACTTCTTTTGCGCAAACATCATTTGTTGGCAAATTTTTGGTTTAAATACAGTAATATTTCTTTGGCAAGCTAGCACGTATGTAGCAATCTTGCTTTACGCAACAACTTTTGCACTGGGATGCACACACTTTTCGCACATCTCGATTTTTCGAGCGTGTTCCTCTTAATTTTTACACAGTTTTGCTTTACTGCTCCTGATCATCCAGTGCTATGTTTGTCCTTTTTTTGTAAAAGTGTTGCATATACTTTTATACATGGTGCCGTTCTTACAGGGTTCACCAACATGCCGACCAAGGCGAAGGGAGAGACTGTTAGTTTCATCATTATTTCGTATAACGGGCGATATTTTTTAGTGTGGATTTTTTGATTTGCTGGTTGGATTGCGTCGCAGTGCTGTTTATTTCGTTTTGGAATACAAAAGGGTGCTATACTAGTTGGGGGGGGGCAAAATAATTTTTTTTTCTAATTCACCCCAAATTGTGCACAGGGGGGTAATAGGCCATGGGGAACACGAATATAATGTTCATTTTGTATTACTTTGTCATTTAACTAAGTTACAGTACTTTTACTTGACATATGTTTTGGCCGATTTCAGGTAAAATGCTGCTCGAAGGGGTTTTCAGACCTGTTAAACTCGAATATTACGTTCTTTTCGACTCATCTCTATTCGATAGTGCTTAATTGACGCTATATTAGTGTTTGGCAGCTCTGACAACTCTAGTGCAGGAATTTAGATGAAAAATAGGACAAAAATGTGAAGTACTGTAACTTTGTTAAATGAAATTATTTTTCAAATTGAACATTATATTCGTGTTCTACACGGTCTAGAACCCTATATTCGTGTTCCCCATGTCCTAAAACCCCCCTGGGCACGATTTGTGGTAGATTGAAAAATGAAAATATTTTGCCCCCCCCCCCAACTAGGATAGCACCTACAAAAGTCCCTTGCAGTGATTATTAGCTATTTTGTTTGTCTTCAGCTGCGCGAGTACATCATCACCGGCCGCAAGCTGCCCACGGAGAATGAGCCAATCACTCCGATTTACAAGATGCAGATCTTCGCATCCAATCACGTGATCGCCAAATCTCGTTTCTGGTACTTCATCTCCATGCTTCGTCGTCTCAAGAAGGGTAACGGCGAGATCCTGGACTGCAAGGAGGTCGGTATTCACTCGATTTCTAAACGGAATCCTTCGTATTCGAAATTGTATTTAGATGAGGTGGCATTATTTTTCCCCCTCAAGGAATTCGTTTACGCCTTTTTCCAATTTGTTTTTTTTTTAGATCTTCGAGAAGAATACGGGAAGTGTGAAGAACTACGGAGTGTGGCTCAAGTACGACTCTCGCACCGGCCACCACAACATGTACCGCGAGTACCGTGATGTCTCCGTCGCTGGAGCCGTTACTCAGGTGAGCATATACAGGCACTATAGGGTTACTCCTGCCTCAGAAATTTTCTTTTAAAAATTTCCCCGACATTACCCAAGGAGGTTCTTTGCTGCGAGGGAAACGAATTTCACGTTTTTGTTTTATCGTGAAGTTGTTACGAAAAACTTCAAGAGGTATCAGATGACAAGCATATACACATGCTATTTTGCTGTTCTACCACATACGTACTCTAAGTTTTGAAGAACTTCTAAGGCATGAGTAATCCATTAGTACCCATATAACTTTAGTTTTCATGTTAATTTGAACCAGAGCTGAAATAGGTCTGACCCATGACAGGGTTGTAACCCCCCGGGCCGCAGGGCCGGAACACTTTGTAACCCCTCGGGATGGCCATTTTTCACTTTTAACCCCCCGGGTTTATCCATCTTTCACATTGTAACCCCCCGGCCCAAGTTCAGAAATAGGTATTATTTCAGCACTGATTTGAACGGAGGTCTATTTCCGATATTTTGGAGAGGGCAGTATAAATTTTTTTTCTTTTTCGCTCAAATCGCGCACAGGGGGGTTCTGCGGCATGGCGAACAAGAATATCATGTTTGTTTTGTTCTTGTATGCAGTTTAACACAGTTATCGTACTTAGTATTTGCTCGAATTGCATGGATGTCGGGTACCGTGAATCAAATTTCCTCTCGGAGGTAGTTTAAGACAAAGCTCCGACCTAGAAATGGACCCATTGCGCTGACCATTTGCGAGATGCAGTCAATATGCGTCTCTTGCATATATCATACTGCGTTCCCAGGTAATCAGGGCAACAGTTACTCGACCAAGGGAATGAGAGGCAAAGCGAAAGAGGTGACTTCGGGAAATGGCATTGGCCCGAGTCGTGGTGATAGTCGAGGAGAACAAGGACGGGAGCGGGTTTTTGAGATCCGGGACATACATACATTCAGATACTACAAGCGATATACCAAGTCCCTTTTACAATTGGTATATCCAGCCCACTGGTCCGTAAGACGTGCGCAGCGATGGACTGGCAAACCAAAAGTACCCGACATCCATGCATTTCGAGCAAATACTAAGTACGATAACTGTGTTAAACTGCATACAAGAACAAAACAAACATGATATTCTTGTTCGCCATGCCGCAGAACCCTCCTGTGCGCGATTTGAGCGAAAAAGAAAAAAAATTTATACTGCCCCCCCCCCCCACTACCATAGCACCGAGAGGAGAGCTAGATAATGATCTTATATTTTTATCCCCATATTTATATACTAAGTGAGTTAAATGGTTACTTGCAGGCCTACCGTGACATGGGCGCCCGTCACCGCGCGCAAGCCGACCGCATTCATATCCTGAAGGTCCAGCCGATCAAGGCCGCCGACACGAAGCGCGCCCCCATCAAGATGTTCCACGACTCCAAGATCAAGTTCCCGCTTCCGCACCGCGTCACCAAGCGCAAGAACGTCTCACTCTTCACCACCCGGCGACCGCGCACCAACTTCGTCTAATTCCCATTGTTTTGCATCTCGCCCTTTCCTCGTTTGCACTTCGTTGTTTGTTGAGTTTCGAGGATAAAGTTAATTTACATGATTCGAAGGATTCCGTTTATGTTATTCATGGTTATTGAAGACCATTTGATGCCTGATTACTGGCCTTAAGATGCTAGGTGTGCTATTCGTTGTTAGATTCATCGGTTTTGTAAGTTCTTATTAAGTGAATAGACGACGATGGGCGACATCCCTGAGGGAGACTACGAGAAGGGTAAGAAGGTCTTCAAGCAGCGATGCCTGCAGTGCCACGTCGTGGACTCGAAGGCAACGAAAACCGGCCCGACGCTCCATGGTATCATTGGACGGAAATCCGGCACCGTCGACGGCTTCGATTACTCTGCCGCCAACAAGAACAAGGTTCGGAAGACTTTCACTGGGTTGCGAAATAAGTCGAAAATGTGAGTATGTTCTGTCGGTTAATGGACTTCGAGGTTCTCTGGGAGTCTATTCGTTATTGGAATAAATACTAATAGGACAAGACATCAATTTCAGTTGTAATTCATTTTCTGGGGAATTAAATTGTGGATTTTTGCTGGATTGTGGATGATTACATATTATGCATTGTCGATTTTTAGGGAGTTGTCTGGACCCGCGAGACGCTCTTCGAGTACCTGCTCAACCCGAAGAAGTACATCCCCGGCACTAAGATGGTCTTCGCCGGTCTGAAGAAGGCCGACGAACGTGCTGATCTGATCAAGTACATCGAAGTTGAGAGTGCCAAGCCAGTGGCTTAGATTGAGCCGATAGATTTGCACGTTTCTTCTGTCGATGTTGGTTTAAGCTGCTATATGTTCCTTGACCTAGAAGGCAGAGGACTCGATTTAATTAGCATCTTGCAATTCCATTGATACTCATGATGAAGAGATGCGTAGCTAGAAGTTGTTATATGTTCTTACATTGCAAATGCATAGTTTGATAGACGATTTAGGATTATGATTTCCCGTTTGCGGGCATGGATAAATTATTCAGCCCGCAATGGTGAGAAATTGAAACATGCAGTGGTCGACTGAAAATATGGAGGGTTTTTGTTAAAAAGAAAACAGGAAATTGGTGGGTATTGGATAGAGTGTATTCTATGGTAAGTTTTGCTAAAAGGACTGGTCGGAAGTGAATGGTGCGCTTGGACTGCAGCTCGTCCGCGGGATAAACTTAGCACGTGGTAAGCTTCCCGTGGGGATACATGGTAAGGTGATAACGTCTGGGCATGCTGCGGACTGTTCGAAAGAAACAGTTTGTACGGGTGTTCAAGTAATGAAGAGGAAGAGTTACCTCGCAGATGTGCGAGAGCAAGAAATGGTGAGGGAAGGGAGTGTTAGTGTGGTGAGGTAGATAGTGATCTAATGCTGGCGATGAAGTAATAGAGGGAGTTGCAGACTGAGCAGCCACTCCATTCGATGCTTGATGCGCCTCGTGAGTAAGCGGTCTCCCTCTGCCAATGCTCATCTCCACGGCCCGGCGAATCAAGAAATATACAGCGCGGATCAAACGGTTAGCTATGTTATCTACTTTTATCTTTGCACCCGCTCTCTATAGCCTGCTCTACTCTCTCTCTCTCTCTCTCTCTCTCTTTTACTTTCTCACACTCTCTCACTCTCTCTCACTTTCTCACTCTGTGTCTCTCAATCTCTCTCTCAATCTCGCGCTGCTCATATTAACATAATATCTGGGTTCTGCAAGTTTTTCAATAGTCGAGTGAAAGTGTGTGCTTTCCTCTTCTTTGGCGTTCATTCCTGTACTCTCTTTTTGTTTAACTTGATTCACTGTATTCATGAAGGAAAACTATCTCCATTAATGACTGATCTACAACTTGAAATTCCTGTGGTCCTCAAAAGTTGAAACGAAATACAGCTGCAGCTGCTATTGTTGTTGAGAGATGCAATTTCGTGGGTGGCAAGTTCCAGGCTTCTCGTGTGTTCCTGTTGAGTCGTCTTCTTCATGAAACATCTTGAGCCTGATTGCAATAGGAAGAAGTACTGTCCTTGTGATACAAAAATGACAGGTCTATAAATGGTAAGGTGTGCTATTTTTTGTTGACTCTTCTTTTTGGCTGTACTAGGAGTCTAATTCGCGGGAAAGTTTTAAATGTATGAAAAGTTGTTCTTTGTTTCTTTCTTTCTTACACTCTCACTCTCTCTCACTCTCACTCTCTTTCTCTGTTCAGTACCTATTTCATCTCTTGTTGTGTTATCTCTCTAGCGACGCCGACAGCAAATGTTCAATCAGATACATCTAAGAATCGTTTTGTCTGCCATTCTCGTCTTTCTCCTGGATTTCTCAACCATTCTCTTCGTGATCACTGTAGCCTATTCATGTACTCTAGTCTCTCTCGCGCGGTCTTAATCGCCTTCCTCTTCTGTTGGATTCTCCGCCTCTCTCTCTCTCTCTCTCGCTCTCTCTCTCTCTCTCTCTCTCTCTCTCTCTCTCTCTCTTTATCTCCCTCTCTCTCTCTCTCTCTCGCTCTCTCTCTCTCTGTATCTCTCTCTCTCTCGCTCTATCTCTCTCTCTCTTTATCTCCCTTTCTCTCCCTTTCTCTCTGTCTCCTTCTCTCTTTCTCTCGATCCTTGCAACAGTCTTATCATCTGGAGAGAAGTCTCTGAGAAGTGGCTGCGGGCTCTTCTCCTCTTTCTACTTCTGCCTTCTGTTTCCATTCCCTCTCATGGCTCCTCTCTATCAAAGGAGGTTTGCTCTTTTTTGTATTATCCTGTCAGGCATGATTTCTTCAAAGTGAGAAATCAAACCAGCGGCCATATTCCCGGTCGATAAAAAATTATTATTTTCCACTAACAAATGAGGTAACAGTAGTCCTCTTGTTGGCTGTATTACTTTAAGCGCCACGATTTCTCCCTTTTTGTGGAAGAGGACTTAATTTCTATACTTGCGCAAGCTTTGCGCTCAGTTACCATTTGTAGATGGGGAATAGAAATATTAGAGTTATGTAGTCTTGAGGTGATCAACTTGTTAAAGCTAAGCAGTTATTTGTCAAGTTGAACAAAATTTACTATACTAGATGGTCGATTACATCCACTGGTTTTTTTTATGGTTTTTCAGAATGAATTTTTTTTTTCAGAACGGTTACATAAGTCCTTACTGTTTCCTCTCCTCCTGTTCTGTAACAGAAAATGGGATCCTCGGATCGTTTCTCCCGTTCGCTGATTTGTTATCTCTCGGGTCTCATTGATTCTGTTCTACCCAAGGAAGAGGTCAAAATATTTGTGTGGAGATATCAACAATGGCAACAAACGAGAAAGAGAAAGCAAGAGAAAAAAAGAGACAACGATAAAAAGGACGTTTTACAGGCATATTGTATCCTCAAATGTATGAGAAAGGTAAAGAAATCATCTCGTACAAATATTTATAAGTTGTTTTGGTCGAATCGTTTCTTTCGATATTTCATAACGGGAAAATGGGGAGTATAGTGAATGATGTGGAAGATTAGGTGTTATGCTGTGGTTAGACTCATATCAGCCTAGAAGGATTAATCTGTGTTTTCCGTGAAGGGCTCCCCTTCTCCTAGGCCCCTCTGCACTTATGTTATTTTTTTCCTCTGCTTGATTTTTTTAGTGACTCAGAAGAGAGCTAATGTAGAGCAAAAGAGAATTGGGCATTGAGAGAGCAAGCATTAGATAATAGGAGGGAAAATGGAATGGAGAAACAATGAGAGAGACTTGAGAGAAAAGGAAGTAAGAGTTGAGGAATATGACTAGCGAAATGAGAACATTTGTGAAGAAGTATAACGTACCACAGACGGAAAGTGGAAGTTGCAGTGCAAGATGACAGATTCCATGGCAAGAGAGTGATCTCTCGCTCTTTTTCTCTTGTCCTCCTCTTTTATCACTAACACTTTTTGGGCCGCTTCTTTAGTTTTACTGAAGTCCTTTCTGTCTTTTTCAATTTTTTCCCGTGCTTTCTGTCTCTCTGTCTCTTTCTTTTTCACTGTCCCTCACTCTCTCTCTCTCTCTCTCTCTCTCTCTCTCTTATTTTCTTTCATTTTCTCTTTCTCATGTCTGATTCTCGGCTTCTTTCTCGTCGACCGTCACCAATTTAGTGGATTGCGTTAAAGAAAACACGGTTTATATATTCAAGTGCATTCACATTCACGACTCGTTTGTTTTTCTTTCCTCGTCTTTTATGATCTTTATTCCTGTTTTATTACTTCACAAGAAGAGTGCAAACGCCAGGTACTGTCTATGATTTTATGGGTCATCCGAGAAATGGAGGAAAAAAAACAAATGTGCGGGAGTGGGAGAAAGGGAACGGCATTAATTTATTTTTCGTCTGCAAAAAAAACCTGTGCTGCATGCTACATCTCGCCATCCTCGCACTGCTGAGGAATGCTGAGTGCAGGATTAGAGAGAGAGAGAGAGAGAGAGAGAGAGAGAGAGAGAGAGAGAGATAGAGAGAAAGGGAGAGGGATTTGGAAAAGAGACTGGCTGGCAAGTGAGTGTCCCGTGTATGTGGTGAGATGAAAGAGAAAGTGCACGATAAAGAGACCGCAGATTGTGACTGTAGAGAAGAGGAGGTCCTCTTTGGATTGATTTGAGAGGGTGGGCAGAAAGAACGGGAGCGAATGAGAGAGAGTGGGAGAGAGAGAGAAAGAGACGGAATGTTGTCTCCTGAGGGTAAAGAGATCTATCATGTCAAGCCCGGTGGCAGTGGCCCTTCATGCTTGCAGAATGCGCGATGCCTCTGCTGGCCATGCCCCGAGGCAAGCTCCGCCCCCGCCGGGGTGGGACGATGTCCGATTCACGCCTTCTCCAGCACGTCAGTTCCATTGGCAGGGATCGCCGAGTAGAACAAAAATAATTAATCGTTCTCTATACCTCTTTCTTAATTTTGCAATCTGTTTCAATGACTTCTCTTCGTTTCAGAGAGTGCCATTGGTGCTGATTTGTCTCCGCCTCAGAAACAAACAATCTCATACATTCTCGGTGAAATCAAGTGGTTCTTGCTTGACGTCGCCGACGCCTTCGAAAGGAAGGAGGTAGGGAAAGTGAGAGATCCAGGAGATGGAGAGAGAGGAACAGAGAGAGAGAGAGGGAAAAGAGATGCATTTAGAGTGAGAGAGTTGCGCAGGTTCGAGAAGTGGACCTGCAGCTGGTGTCCTTGGCTCCAGACTCGACCATCTCTTCAGAGAAGCCACCGCCTCTCAGCGTTGCCCAGCTAAGGAATGATCTCAGACGATGCTGTCAGGCCATTTGTTCTATTCTTTTCTTATTCTCTCTTTCTTTCTTTATCTCTAGTTCTCTCTCTCTCTCTCTCTTTCTTTCTCTGCTGTATTCTTAATTTTCTGGCCTTTTCCCTGTACTCTGTTTTTAATCAATCCCCCTCTCTTCATCTTAAAGATATTATAAAGCCGTTATCTCAATGATATCTTACTTTGCATGCGTTATTTGAAATACATATGAAATAGTCCGCTATTTGCAGTCACGGCTGCCCAGCCCTTCCTCGAAATGGCAGCCGCGAGCCAAGACATCCTCATGTGGAAGAATCCCATGACCACTCTGCTGCTAGTACTTGTGAGTGTTGTTTATCACTTTCTCCTCTCTCTTTTCCTCTCCCTCGTTTTTCTCTGTCTCGCCCTCTTTCTCATTCTCTCTCTCTCTCTCTCTCTCTCTCTCTCTCTCTTTTTTGTTCTCTCTTGCTCTCCTTCTTAATCTTTTTATCTATTTATCTCCCCTATCTTTATTGTTTAAGGTGTACATGTACAGCATATACGTGGGATATTTCTGGACGCTCTTCTTCGGCCTGATTCACTTGCAACTCTCTCTCAACTATCTCTACACTGTCAAGTTCGTCTTAATTTATTTAAGCAAGTTTTAAGTGTGACATCCTTCCTTTTTCGTTAAACGCAGCTCTACAACCTATTCTGAATTGTGTTTATCAGATTCTTTTTTATCTCTAATATTCTTGCCAGTTTTTGTTATCTCCAATTCCTACAGGTTGACAGCAATAGAATAGGGACCGGGATGATAGGGAGAAATGTGCGAGAAGGGACCATGAACGACAGAGGGAAAGAGAAAGAGAGAGAGAGAGAGAGTAGATGGGAGTTGCACTTCGTGAATTTTGCCCTTTATCCGCATTTGTGTCTGCCTTTTATGGACACTCATTCACTCCTTATCAAATGCTACCCTTTTGCTCCTACCAACCTGAAATATTGGAAACATTATGCGTGTAGTCGGGCAAACACGTGAGAAAGAAACGAACAATAATACGGGTTGAGAGACGGAGGATGAGAAAGATAGAAGAGTGAAATGAGCTTGAGGTGGATATAAGGAAGTAGATGGTATGAGGAAAATATGAAGCAAAGAGAGTTTGTGGGAGAGAGAAGGAGAGAGGGAGAGAGAGATGAAGAGAGAGAATGATTATATGCTCTCTGTTAGTGCTTTCTGTCGGCGCCTTTACCGTACTCAACTCTTTCTTACTGGCCAGGAGCAACGAAACTGAACATAGCACATCTCATTGACACTTCCAGTGGGAAGTTTGATAACCACATATATGCATGATGTATGTAGACAGCTGCCATTAAATGAGATGGGTATATTGGAAGGAATCCATAATGAAGAAGAGATAGCAGTGTATCTTGAGAGGCATCGACATTGGTCTGTCCTTCGTGCCCCGTCGGGAGGTGAAGATGCCCCGTCTGGATGTCTCCTCTGCCCAACTCGTTGCTGACCTGGCTCGCACTGCTCAGATGGGCATCAAGTTCGCAGCCGACTTCCTCGAGAAGCTGGATAGGTAAGCCGGCATTTCCTTACAAGGCTATATAAATCACAGACTGTTTCCAAATGTCCCTCAGATCGTTTTTATGTACGTAGGCGTGGCTTTAATTTACATTTGGTTGAGCATGCTGACCTGGAAGGAAGAACGAGTGTCGTGGCACTTCTACTACTTGGTCATGTACTGGCTCACCCTCGCCACCGTCTTCAACACCGGAACTTGCTTCGGCATGTGTGGTCAGGCACTGCATTTCATATCCCATGACTGAACTCATTCAATTCAGAAAGACTTCTTCCCTTTTTGCCAGCGATTACTTGTACGCAGGTCGAGTAGATAAGACAAATGATGACTGGGGCAGAAGACGGAAAGCATTGCAGGGATGACATTCGGAGTGCGCCTCTTCCTCACAACTTACCTATTCGACCGATTCCCCCGTCTCAAGTATCGTCTCGACACCTACGGATACTTCTGGAGGAATCTGCCACTCAAGAACGGCGAGATTCCACCACGTGGAGTAAGATATGTTTCTCTCTCTCTCTCTCTCGCTCTCTCTCGCTCTCTCTCGCTCTCTCTCTCTCGCCCTCTCTCTCTCTCTCTCGCCCTCTCTCTCTCTCTCGCCCTCGCTCTCACTCTCTCTCATTTCCCTCTCTCTCTCTCTCTCTCTCTCTCTCTCTCTCTCCTTCTCTCTCGCCCTCGCTCTCACGCTCTCTCATTCCTCTCATTCCTCTCTCTCTCTCTCTCTCTCTCTCTCTCTCTCTCTATCTCTCTCGTTCTCTTTCCTTCTCTCTCGCACATTCTCTCTCGTTCTCTAGCCTGAGACGGATGGCCGCTTCTTCCCATCTGCCCGCCGTGATGACTCTTCCTCCGAAGTGCTAAGAGCGTCGTTTGATCAGGACGAGGAAGAGAACGACGAGGACATCCTTCTGCTGCACTCGCCTGGCCGGCCCGTCTCCTCCCCCCCTCCGCCTGTCCCTCAACCTCCTTCTGCCTCCAATCTTCCCTCTCAACCTCCTCCTCCCCCCTCCTCAGTCATCTCTCGTCACTCTTCCACCTTTTCGCTCAGCAACGAATCCTCCTCCGTCCTCCACGATGATGATCTCCTGGATGACTTGCTTGACTGTTAGCATTCAGCCTTTGTTATAACCCTGAATTGCATTTCTCTCTCCATATACATATGTCTCTCTCTCCCGCTCTCTCTCTCTCTCTCTCTCTCTCTCTCTCTCTCTCTCTCTTTCTCACTCAGATAGAAGATGTGCTCTGAGCAGCAAGGAGGGTGGTACAAGTCGTAATTCCATCAGTGGCACACTGTTCCTCACACATGAGTTAGTCAAACCCCACTAGGGATTTGTCATTGATTCTCTATAAAATCGAATTGACGGCTAAGCTTTCAAGTCTTGTTCATCACTATTCTCTATAGAATTCTCTATAGAACATTGGTCTTCCGCGCGGCGACATCAAACGAAGACCGCATCTTGTTCCTAGACGACATCGTTTACCTGCGAAAGGTTATTTAGTTGTCCTCCTTCCCCGTCTCTCTTCTCTTGTTATGCTCTTTTCCCTTGGTCTTCGCCGTCTCTCCCTTACTCAACCCTCTCTTTTTTCAGTCAGCCTCTCTGCGATCCTTCGTGCGCGGCTCTCGAAAAGCTCTAGAAATCGCGAGCAGAGGAGGCGATCCTCTCGTCTTCATCAACGTCAGCAGAAGAGATGAATTCGCCGGCACCATCGAAAGAGCATGCGCAGCTAGGGGGATTGATATTCATAAGCTACAATGACAGAGAGAGAGAGAGAGAGAGAGAGAGAGAGGCGAAGAGAGAAAGAGAGAGGCGAAGAGAGAAAGAGAGAGGCGAAGAGAGAAAGAGAGAGGCGAAGAGAGAAAGAGAGAGGCGAAGAGAGAAAGAAAGAGTGAGACAGAGTTATTGAGAGAGGTGACAGTAGTCATTGTACAATTCTGAATCAGGTCAGAAGGCTGCTTGTTTCCTGCATTTTGGCTTGATTCTCATTCCTTTCCTAATAGCTACCCCACAAATATAGCCGTCCCATACCAAATTGAAGCTGAACCGGTTACCATTCGAGACCTAGTCGTCCCACTCTTTCCAGACATCTTGTTACCTCATTTTCGCGTGATTCGATTATTTAGAGTTGAAACCAGACAAGTGCATTATTATTACTTTATTCACATTTACATTTGAACGTTGTGCGAGCTAATTCGGGTGAAATTGATTACAGTAGCAATCTCATTTATAGCGTCAATTCGATATAATATTATCTAATAAATCAGTGATAAAACTGTTATCTATGAAAGATTTCACAGAAAGGGAGGAAATGTGACCGATGAACTCAGTCGAATGCAGCTAGTTTGGTGTTGTCTCGAGCGTACTTGTCAAAGAGAGGGATGAAGCCGGTCTTAGGGGCGAGCCAGCAGATACCCAGGGCGACTCTCTCAGAGAATGAGGAGATGAAGGGGCCGATCCAGTGGATCACCACGCGGTAGATCCAGAGATACTGAAGAGCAGAAGAGATCGAGTGGCGACGTTGCAGTCGGGTGAAGAGGGCTGAGACGAAGACTACGTCCGCTGGGAGGGGGGAGCCTGGAAAGAGTAAAGGGAAAGAGAGAGAGGGACAGAGAAAGAGAGAGAAACCTCGTAGAAGTTGCATGAGGGCGACTTCGAGTGAGACGAGGGTGCCAGAGCGAGCACAGCCATCCAAGCACTGCACGATGGTCGGAGAGGGAGAGAGACGAGCTCTGTCAGAGGAAGGGAGAGAGAGAGAGACAGACAGAGATAGAGACAGAGAGATAGAGAGAGACAGAGAGAGAGGGGGAGAGAGGCAGAGAGAACCTGCGAAGCACTCGGAGTGGCCAGTGGACATCGTGGAAGTGTCGCCAGTCCCACTGCCAGTGCTGCACCAGAAGGGGCTGAAGAAGAAAGGATTGAGACAGAAGGAAAAGGGAGAGAACAGCCCCAACCTCATACGCCGTCGAGTCGTTGCGGGTGACCTCCAGATGAGTGACATTGAAGAGAGGATCCGCTGTGCCATCCACACGAACATTCTTGACAGTCAACACTCCAAACCGAATGGATTCACCCTCGCATCTCAAAAAGATCGAGTTTCTCTTTCTCAATTTGCTCTCTTTGATCTCTCTCTCTCTCTCTTCCTACCTGGGCCAGTAAAAAGGACAGAAATTAGGCAGTCGCTTCTTCATGGGCGCCAGAGTCTCTTCATCGACTGCTTCGCAGAGCATAACGATGAGTTCAGAACGCTCTTGCCAGACCATTCTCCAGAAGTCGATCTTTAAAAAAAACAGGGCACATTTATCCAGGGAGGAAGGGCCGAAAATAGCGTCCAATTCGAATAGCCGCACGAGCAAAGGATGAGTGAGCGAGAGAGAGAGAGAGAGAGAGAGAACGAGCGAGAAAGAAAGACAGAGAGAGAGAGAAAGAGAGAGAGAGAGAGATCAGATACCTGAGTATTCGGGAGCGGTGCCTGGGCACAGATGAATGTATTGTTGAGAGGGCCGCCTTGGATGTACGAGGCGTGGATGAAGTCGGTGGTGCCACTGCAAACAGTGAGTTTACTAATGTCTCAGCCGGCGAAACTTTTTCTCTCGTCCGTTTCGTCGGTTCAACATGGTTTAATTCACGATAATTAACTCATTTTCTTTGTATAATTAATTTAATAAGTAGAATTTGTGAATGAAAAAAGAACAATGGTGGAGGGAGAGACGGAGAGATAGAGAACGAAAGAGAAAACCGGAGCACGAACTAGTTTCCCGAGGCATCAGCCACTTCCGGTAGATGCGTATCGTCGTCGAAGAGCTGGAGAAGCAGCCGAGTCCGGCGGAAGTGGTCGTCCGACTCGGCCAGCCGGCCCGTGCTGTCCAGAAGGGGGTGCAGACGGAGACGGCTCTCGTCACAACAAGTGATCACTGCAGAGAGAGGAGAGAGGAGAGAGGAGAGAGAAAGAGAGGAGAGAGAAAGAGAGGAGAGAGAAAGAGAGGGAAGAGAAAGAGAGGGGAGAGAAAGAGAGCGAGAGAGAAAGAGAGGGGAGAGAAAGAGAGGAGAGAGAAAGAGAGGAGAGAGAAAGAGAGGAGAGAGAAAGAGAGGAGAGAGAAAGAGAGGAGAGAGAAAGAGAGGAGAGAGAAAGAGAGGAGAGAGAAAGAGAGGAGAGAGAAAGAGAGGAGAGGGAAAGAGAGGAGAGAGAAAGAGAGGAGAGGGAAAGAGAGGAGAGAGAAAGAGAGGAGAGAGAAAGAGAGGAGAGAGAAAGAGAGGAGAGAGAAAGAGAGGGGAGAGAAAGAGAGAAAGAGAGGAGAGAGAAAGAGAGCGAGAGAGAAAGAGAGGAAAGAGAAAGAGAGGAGAGAGAAAGAGAGGAGAGAGAAAGAGAGGAGAGAGAAAGAGAGGAGAGAGAAAGAGAGGAGAGAGAAAGAGAGGAGAGAGAAAGAGAGGAGAGAGAAAGAGAGGAGAGAGAAAGAGAGGAGAGAGAAAGAGAGGAGAGAGAAAGAGAGGAGAGAGAAAGAGAGGAGAGAGAAGAGAGGAGAGAGAATAGGAGAGAGAAAGAGAGGAGAGAGAAAGAGAGGAGAGAGAAAGAGAGGAGAGAGAAAAAGAGGAGAGAGAAAGAGAGGAGAGAGAAAGAGAGGAGAGAGAAAGAGAGGAGAGAGAAAGAGAGGAGAGAGAAAGAGAGGAGAGAGAAAGAGAGGAGAGAGAAAGAGAGGGGAGAGAAAGAGAGGGGAGAGAAAGAGAGGAGAGAGAAAGAGAGGAGAGAGAAAGAGAGAAAGAGAGGAGAGAGAAAGAGAGGAGAGAGAAAGAGAGCGAGAGAGAAAGAGAGAAAAGAGAAAGAGAGGAGAGAGAAAGAGAGGAGAGAGAAAGAGAGGAGAGAGAAAGAGAGGAGAGAGAAAGAGAGGAGAGAGAAAGAGAGGAGAGAGAAAGAGAGGAGAGAGAAAGAGAGGGAGAGAAAGAGAGCGAGAGGGGGAACGAGAGAAATGTGAAAAACATGTAAGCATGAGTGGAACCGTACTCTTGTTTCGCGCCTTGGTGAGATGATTTGCATCGAAGGCAGTGGTGGCAGACTCGGATGGTGAGAGGGGGTTGTTAGAGAAGAAGGCGTCGAGGCGGGAGTACTCACGTAGGAAGTTCTGCAAGGAGAGGGAGGGGACATCCAAGAGATTAACCGTATCTCTAGCTGCGGTCTTGACCAAAATTTTCTTGAGGAATTTACAAGATTCCACAGTTTGCCGTGAATATTCTAAACTCCATGAAATAATTACTATCAACTCCAAATGGAGAGTGAGTAAAAGAACACGGATGAAAGAGAAGGCGAGAGAGAGAGAGAGCAGGCGAGAGAGAGGGAGAGCAGGCGAGAGAGAGAGAGAGAGCAGGCGAGAGAGAGAGAGAGAGAGAGAGAGAGAGAGAGAGAGAGAGTAGAACTGACATTGAGATGGCAGCAGAGAGTCCCTGGCTCCTGCAGCAGCGACCAGCCAACCTTGCGAGAAATGGAAGCTGCGGCTGCTCTGACCGAACGCAGCACCCGCCCCGCTTGCTCAGCAGATCCACGCTGCCAGGACCGGAGGGGATCCATCTGTGGGGGCAATCATTGGAAGGGGCTCCCTATTACATCTCTTCTACCATTCTAAGTCGACTGTACTCGTGTGTTGCGTTGTCGATGATCTTCCCGCAGTCAGCGACTGCAGGAAGTAGACGATCGAGCAGCCATGAGACGAGGTCACTTCTGAAAGAGCGAGAGAGAGAGAGAGAGAGAGAGAGAGAGAGAGAGCGAGCGAGTGAGAGAGCGAGCGAGTGAGAGAGCGAGAGAGAGGGGAGAGAGAGAGAGAGAGAGAGAGAGAGAGAGAGAGAGAGAGGTTAGAGAGGGGGGGGGGTTTAAAGAGAGCTAGATAGAAAGAAGTAAATAGTGAGAAGAGGTAAGAACTCCAATAACTGGAGATGGAAACGGGAAAAGAGAAAGAGAATGAATAAAGAAGACTAACCCATATTTGACGCGAAGTTCTTGGTCCAATTCAGAGTTCGTGAGAATGGGTGGAGAGAGAAGAAGCTTCTCAATGAGAATGAGACGAGTCTGCTCATCGCAGACGATTCGATCAACCTGGAGGATGGGAAGAGGCTGGGACAATAAAAGGGTGAGGTTGGGGAGGAAAGGAACAGATCTCACCTTGAACAACTTCTGCGCAATGAACGTCTTCAGCTCATCCTTCTCGTATTTCTCCTGAAATTGGAATAACTAACGACAACGAAGAAATATGTTACTCATAATAGTAAACAACCAATGGTGCCTATGGCTGCTTCGGTATTTGAAAAAAGAAACTAATAATGCAATTACATATAATGAATCTTTGAGCTCGCGATCATCGCTCTAATTTTGCAAAGGGAAAATATAAATAACGACGAAAAAATAAAAATAGAGCAGCAGATAAAAAGTTGAAAACTGACAATGCGAGTGATAAGAGCCTTTTCGGAGGAGAAGGCCAGCCATCTCTCGTAGAAAGTCGCGGACTCAGTGGTCAAGGCAGCCGAGAGACGAGCAGAGGACTCGTCTATGCACGCGCACTCAACTACTGCATCCTGAACACACCATAGTTTTAAAACTATTATGTTACTTGCACAAATGAATTTGTAGCAAAACGAGAAGAAAATCTCTACAAAACAAAATGAACAAAAGAAAAGCAAAACAAAAAGAACCAGCCTCCAACTCCACGCTGCTGTGTTCGGAATCAGACGGCATTGTGGAAGACGGGCACCAGGAGGGTCTTCGTCAACTCACTAGGAAGAGGGCAGATTACAAGCCGCATTCGAGTGAATGGAACGAAGAACGTGAAGACCATTCCAACAGCCTGTAGATCATTTAGTGTCCACATCTCGGCCTTCCCCTCACGCCCTAGTCAGTACCTGCTAAGCCTCCCACTTGTCACGTCCACATTGGACAATTTATGAAGATGATCATTCCAACAGCTGTTAACTCCGACAATGAATGGTTTGTGCGGCGAATGAGTGGGCGTGAAATAAGGTTCTTATTCAGGAACATTTTTTTAATCTTTAATTTTCTGTTCGCAAAAGTTCGGGAAGAAAAAGACACTACGGATTGACTAATCAGCGGTAAATCGGCAGAAACATGTTAAAACAAGAAAATCAGCTAGCTACTTATCAAACAACACAACAATGTGACAAGTGTCTAAATCTTAAACGAAAACCACCAAAATTCAACGGGCATGAACTGCTCACATCAATTTAAGAGAATTTTAAGGGATAAAAGAAACCTAAAAATTTAAATCCCAAATGGGAGGAAATTCGAATTCTCAACAAAGTAAACAACGACGATCGACCGATGAGCATCACATCCCGTCACACATATTAACAAACGGAGAAAACAGATTACCTAGGATTTGAGTAAATAAACATGGGTTTGACAATGATTTAGTGAAAAGACACTTGCAGAACCCGCAAAAGACTACATAGAAAAACTAACAACTTCCGATCTGCAAAAATATTAAATTCCCCATCGATGACATACACCGTATGGCTTCCGTTTAGCAGCATAAAAAGGAAGGAGTGGACGGGTGGGCGGGGCTTCCATTTGAGAACTGTGTTTTCAACGCAAAAAGCTAGCAGATTCGTTAAGAATTCTTTGGAGTGGGAAAACGCAGAAGTCGCCGCTTCGCGTCTTCCCTCAGCCGCTGCAGTTTCTTCTTCAGAGCTTCTTTGCTCTCTCCGTCTGCACTTTCCGTGGACTCCTTCGGTGGAACTGCAACATAAAGAGTGTAATCGAGATGAATGGGGCACTGGGTGTTAAGAAGTATGGAATCTCACCGGTTGCCAGTAGTCGCTTCTGCTCCTCCCTCTTGGCCTCCGCTAACATCTCATCCCAATTTAAGGAAGCAACCTGCATATCATTATTATTGGATCCGCTGAATATATCACAAGGCGAAAAAGCTGGAAAGTATGTCATTTTCGAACATGATTGGAAAAATAATGCTTAGCGAAGAGAGGAGTGACTGAACCAGATGATGTCGGATATCTCCGAGATTTGTTAGAGAAGACACCCCAGTGCTTGTGGGGTCAACATTCGACAGCATTACCGCGCACTTAACTTAGATAATCACTCCACAGTTTACAAAACAATAAAAGCGAGGGTTAGGAAGTAAGGGGTACACCGTACATCATAGTACCCGCTTCCGGAGGAGGTTTGCTGTGTCACATCCATGTCCCGGCCCCCAACCCGCATAACAAGCCGGCCGGCCCGAGTAACACGGAGCTGCCCCACTCGACGGCCTCTCTCCAGGCTAGCCGAGCTGCTTCCCTGCAACGGATATTCTGAGGGGGTGAATGAATAGAGGAACAGGTGAAGGGGAGAGATAGAAAGAAAGAAAGAGAGAGAGGGAGGGAGAGAAGAGAAGAGAGAAACGGCATAGAGGAGAGAGGGTGGAAGAGAAGGAGAAAAAAGGAACGAACTGCCTGGCCTTCCTCGCCCTCCTCCTCGTTCTTCGCTAAAAGATCATGAATGGCAGTCGGAAGTTGGATGACGAAGAGATCATCTCTCTGCTCTGAACATCTTTCCTTTGTCGTTCCCTTCTCCCACCCTGAGAGGTATTTATATCAGATGACAATCCATTTCTTACCATTAATCAGAGTCTTCACAAGATTCGCTGCCCGTATGGAATGAACAGCCGTCGCATCCCCATCCCTTGTCGTTGAAGGAGTTTCTCTGTAAAATCATCTACGATAAAGCATATTGAACAGCACAGGAAAGGAACAGTTACATCGATTGTTGAAACCCACCCTACATATCTTTAGCCCATCGCAAGTCCGTTATAGCTTGTTATCAGATATCGAAGCCTCAACAAATTTTTATTTCCTCGCTCTCGACCATAACAACCGCATATTACTTTATTTTTAAAGGAGCATGAACACCCAAAACTCCTACGCGGAAAACCCTGCAATAAACTGCGGAGATACTGTAATTCACTTCGCTTTTATTATATTATTTACACTGAAAAACAGTGCCCACGGACTAGTAAAAACTTTTCGAAAAATTTTTAACGTGAAATTTTTTCTTCGGTATTTCGATATTTCCTCGGGAATCTTCACAGAATTACAAACGAACAAGGAAAAATGGGCTGGAAATGGCTGTTTTCATTTATTTCGACAATGCAAGAGAAGATGTGAAAAAAATATTTTCCCGCCTACAGGCCGGTGGTGAATATCCTGGAGTTAAATTTCTGCTTAACATACAAAGAACAGAAATATACCGTACAGCACCAAAAATTTCCCTGATGCAGGCACATTTTTTTTATATGTAACTTTCTCGCGAATGCTGTACTTCTGAATCTTTTTACTTTGCAGAAGTGTTCGCATGAAGGGCATTGACTGACTAGTGTAATAGCTTAAGTGATAAAAAGAATGGGTTTCATGCTCCTTTAAATCCGAAACTCAAACATATACCACAGGGAGCTAGCTGGAACAAAATACATAAATAAAGCAGAAATGGTATAAAACTAACAGATCCTGGAGTGGCTTCATCTCCACATCCTCTTCCTGGCCGAGCTCCTCCTTCACTTCATTCTGCATCAGTCCGTGGAACTGCTTCTCTTCCTCGTCGGGAACCACGAAGGGAAGCACGCGGCCGCGGCGGAGGCCAGAGATGAACTGACAACAAGTTACTTAGAACATATCCACATATATACCTATAAAATTATAAGCGAAATATAAGAAAATATATGAAAAGTGAGAGAAGATAGCTTACACCATCTCGGATAAAAGAGTTCAGCTCGGCCTGGTCGCCTTCCTCGTCGCTCTCCCAGATCTCTGCGTAGCCCTTTGTGGCAGAAGCTTGAACCGCCCGCATACTCGCCGCCATCTCCAGCTCCTCTTTCGGCTTCGTTCGTGGGGCTGAGATTATCGCTCGTTTTAATTAGTGATCCTCTGGGATCACAGAGAAAAAATAGAACCAATTTCTCTTATGCGAACGCGTTAAGTTTGCAGTAACTGACAATCGAAGATTTCGAGCTTGACACGCTCCTTTTTCTTCTCCTCATAATGGAGGCCAGCCGAGAAGACTCCCTCTGTTTGGATGAGTTCTTGAGTGTGGCGGCCACCGCCTCGGCCCCTTCCCCTTCCTCCTTGTCCACCGCCGCCGCGTCCTCGGCCTCTTCCACGGCCCCCACCGCTGAAAGAATGAAGATTCATTATCCTCTTATTTGGAAAAATTATAGTGAATCCTGTAGCCGAAATGAATCATTGCTTTCAGACATTTTTTATAGTAATACAACATTTATATCCACATGAAAATTACTCCTAGCTCAATCCGATTCTAAATCATTCTTGAACAAGTAAACAAGAAAAGAAAGTGACCGTTGCTTGCCGCCGGAATGCCCATTGGCGGAAGACTCCTCTCGTTTGCCAGCGGAAGACAAGTTCGGCATCGCCAGCTTGGCGCGCCCGCCTCCGCCGCGGCCTCTGGCACTCATTCTCGCCCGCTCTTCTCTGAATCTCATCTTGTACATTATATAAAAAACTGGGACACAATAAATTAGAACAATCACGAGCGTGCAATAAGTTTAGGCTAACAAACAAATAGTAAACTATAATTTTATTCGCACTTAAAACTCCCGCACTTCAAACTAAGAAATATATAGAGGGCTTCGACACCACATATTAAAAAAAATCTTTCAGAAAATGTCAACGAAACTTGTTTATAGTGTTACTAATAAACTTCTTATACCGTACGTAGCATTTTATTAACCTACGGTCCTGGCCCTTCAAAAACTCAAAAACCCAATGCTGTGACCGTTATTAGCCAATTACAATCAATCCTGGGTGTAGCGGCGAACATGGAGGGAGGCGGGCAGTGCGTTTTGTGGGAGATAGAAGACCCGCAACACCGCCAGCTGTCGAGACATCCCCGCCAGGCCACGGTCTTCGTTCACCACCTTCGACGCTTTGAGAATGTGCTCTTGCGATTCAACGAACGGTATGCCAACAATTTTGAGTTCCACCGTCAATCGCTGCTTAGTAGGAGTTTAGATTGGGTAGAATGTTTGCTTGCGAGGTGCTTTCCCGCCGACTGGCTTGAGTGGTCTGGCGTGCTCCGAGTTCCGAATCCCCCCCAAGGTGCCCATTCTCACTGGCGTCTCAGTGGGCCTGAAAACCCCGCCATGTGAATCATTGATTCGTGATCTCCAAGTTGTTGTGAGTTATTTATTTGTGAAGTGTGAACTGGTTGATTCTCCTCTTCAGCTTCTTCTGCATGTTTCTGTCGTGCACAGCTCGGAGTCGGAAGACAGTTCCTCCCAATCTCCTCAAATCTGCTGGAGTCGTGAATTCGGCCGCGTTCTCTACATCGGAAAGCGGGCTCTTGAGCCCTACTTGCTGTATAAAGTGCACGCCTTTAGTTTTGATTTCCCATGTAAAATGTGCTTGAGCGTGTTCCGAGTAGTTGACGCCAGGTTTTCGGTTGTTGTAGAAGTTCCCCGGAAGACATTAGGATGTTCGGCGCTGAATTGTCTTTCCGAGAAGCAGAGAAGTCGCTTGATGTCGCGCCGGGCTCTCCGGAGGATGATATTCTTCAAGGGATTGCCCGCGAGGTATGATGATATTTCAACACACGTTTCGTTGCTCCGTGGGAAAACCTTTCGCTGTTATTTAGGCAGCGAAAGAGCAGCTCCGCGTCGATTCACGACGCCACCGCGAAGTTCTTAAGGTGGCTTACAATTTTGTCCTTCACGTGCTTGAATAAAAATATGAGTCATTCAAAATCTTTAAATATGTTTTCTCATTAGAAAAAAATTACGCGCAATGATCGTGAATTGTACTTTTTTCTGTTTTAAGGTTTTTGCATTGTCCTTAATTGTAACAATGATGGAATTGCACTAATTCCTAGCCTGCGAGTATCGCCCACCGCCCTGTGCAGGGAAAAGCTGCTCGAGGCAGGCAGTACCGGCCGAAGCTGCGAAAGAAGGACATCAACGACTTGAGGGAATTTGCCAAGGTTTCGTTTCCACTCTCTTCTGTTGGTTCACAATGTTATTTTAAAAATTAATTTGATATAATCGAACTCTCAAGTCGTATTTGCAGGAAAATTCTTTGCATGACGCCTTGATCGTAGATGTTGTTGGCTGCGCTGGTGAAGTCTGGACTGCTGTGTATGGTGTAGTGAAGCTCACAACTCTCTACCAACACGGCACGAATAATCGATTCGAACGCAATGATTGGATCAGGTGCAAGATCAAGTAGGTGGCAAATTTCACTTGTTGAAGTTATTGGGAAAAATTGAGGTCACAAGGAATGCACAGAATATGGAGAAAAGGTTACCATTTCCAGAGTGGAAAACAGCGGAACGATTCTTGCGGAGCGGATCGATTTGAAGTTGCTCGAGCCGCCAGTTGATTGGCGCCTGCATGACGACTGCTCTGTTGAGGTTCTGCATTTACAAGATGGCAGTTATAACCATCTTTGCACTTAACTTTGTTCCTTTTCACTTAATTCCTCACATGTCGGTTTTCTGAGTATCCTGATTGTGAGCAATAGGTCTAAATCATTTTTCTTTTTTTTTTTTAGTTAAATATATTCCGTGTGTAGCAATTCGATGCTTTTAAGCCTACTGTTGATAAAAGGAACAAGTTTGGCACGGCAGATTTGACCCATCTCAGTTTTTCGTGAACCTCGACCTGCGCACCTGCGAAGAGGAGCCACGAGGGGGCGGCTTCTTCGCGAAGCATTCAAAACTCAGAAAGGTCTTCATTCGAAGAGATCTCTTCGAGCAGCACAGCAATGAGTTCGTTGCTAAAATATCTTCTTTGGAGGAATCATTTTCATTTACGTAAATTGTGCCCAAAAGTTTGACTGATAACGGATTTTTACTTTTCTTGCTTACAATGGGAAAAAATTTTCGGGTTAAAGTGCGCAACCAGTCGAGGTGATTGCTTATGCGGACCGCGATACCGTCAAGGAATGTAACGCAGCTGTGGAGGTCATGGAGATCGTGGCCAAGGGCGAGGCCAGGGAAAGGGTAACCACATCTTTGCTTTTTACCATCCCTCTCTTGCTTTCTACTTTGCTTCTTCGTTCGCTTTCATATCACAACAATGACATTTGCTACTCGAGGAATCTTTGTTTGTCAGCACTTTTATACAGAAAACATATGCCCTATTTTTAAAATAATTAATCTATGTTAGAAACTGCTAATTTGTCCCGACTCCGCGAATGGGAAATAAACGGGTTTCAGTAAGAAATAATTTTTCTTCGGGGTATAGTCCATTGCTGTATGATTTTGTTCGTTGCTCCTTTCAGTTTCGCGAGAGAACCGGCAAGGCTGAAAGAGAGGAGTCACCCGGCTGTTCCTCCGCCTTCGACTGCACGACTGAATGTTAGATCTTTTTTATCTTCTTTTATTGTCTGAACTTGGCTTTCCATTTCCTTGCAATAACGTGGATTGGAACGAGAATAAGATGCAATTAAACAAGACTGTTGTATTCCCCTTCTGGCATGATTATCTGCTTTGACGTTTTACACATTCCAGCTCGAGATGTCAACCAGGAGGAGCAGGAGCAGCCACTCGCTGCCTTTGGGCTGCTGCGATCTTCGCCTCTGGAAAGTGGCTCTCCCATGTATCTTCTTCTCCTTACACTTCTTCATTACTCTTTTTTTTGCTTTATGGTGAACAACTTGTACATCAAATAACTAAACATTTCAGAACAGATACAGAATATGTTCAATATTTCAGGAATGAGGAACCGGCTCCTCGCAGCTTCATGAATGCTGAGGGAGACGTGGCGAAGGTGCTTGCCGCACTCTGGCAAATTCCGGTCAGTTATCTACTTGTGGTTTCTTGCTTGTACTCATTTTGGGGATAGATTGTTAGTAAAAATTTATACTTTTGGCTCTTGAAGGAGGTTCGGG